>MJUU01065153.1:15900-54806 GCA_002080025.1 Modiolus philippinarum | reverse complement strand
TGCTGACCTATCTTGCCAGTCACAACCAACCGTTGCCTTCTTTACCATTTCCTGTCTTCTTATGTTTCCTTCTTTTGGTAACTTCGGTATTTTGTTATTTGGTTCACGTTACTTCATATCATTTTTTGAAATAGACATTTTATTTTCCCCTACTGCATTGCAAATATGTGTAGAAATGTATCCATTACCCAGGATCTATACCGATATCTGCTTCTAAACGCAATGGTTTTTCTGACTTTCTTACTAAGTACAGACTGCAGTTCATATTTATAAACTAGTTGTCAGTTATTGTTACCACCAATTAATGCTCATTGCCACCATCGTCTTTCTGTTTATCTTTCTGTGACAATAAGTATAGTATAATTACTTGTGTACCATATCGAAAAAACTGATTGTATTAAAACACTTCACAGATCATTTTATCTAAAAGTAGTATTTTGGTTCTCTACAAGCAGAAATCATAAAAACGGACAATGTCGTCCTCTTTATAGAAATTCGAGCAATTTTTGCCTTTAAACAGATACAAATAATTCTTCACATTGACCTGCCAGAAACCTACTTGTATATCAACAACAGAGCATACCAAATAGAAATTTAATGAATACCACACAACGAGCAGATGCATTAACTTCAAAAGATGGCAAAACATGACAATACGTTTAGAAAAATAAGCAAATGCAAAGCAAAACTACAGGGAAAAGCAATAGAACTTAAGAACTTCATTTCAAAGCTCAAACATTACAGAACACGATCTGGAACTAAAAAAGCAACGACAAATCAAAAATAAAGACAAAGCAATATTGCCAGGTAGTTAAGCAGGCTCTGCATCGTGAGTTAGGGCGTCAGTCTGATAATAAACTCTCCATAAGTCGATAGCCGATGCTCTTATTTTTGGGGAAAATAAGATATAACGACAAAAATTATAACTTGCTGTTATTTTTTTCTTAATCTTGAAACACAAACATTTCAAGTCTCATGACCATCTCTAAAGCATTGCTTAAGAAGTCATCTTTTCTTAAAGTCTGATTAGAGTTTTAAATATTTTTCGGTAAATTTTAGCAATAAAATTCGTTGTTTCAAATAATTATCACAGAGAAGACAAGTTAAAAATTGATGCAAAGCATCAATTCGCCGCCATATTAGGTCAAGTAGAGTGTATGTCTTGGAAATGTGTTATTGTACTTTGATAGTACACGAAATATAAGCCCTGACCTTAACTTTAACTAATCATTGAACCATGAAATGTAGGTCACAGTGACGAACAAACTCTTGTTTAATTTTGTTTTCTTTCTTAGAGACATCTGCATGCAAGATAACATGATACTATCTCTATAGTACCTAAGATATGAACTCTGACCTAAATTCAATCAGTGTAAGTGGACCATGAAATTAAATCCTTTTCCCTCAAAGACATCTGCATGTAAAATTGTTTGATCCCATCTCTAATATTACATGACATATGAGCTGTCACTTAAACTCTTACAATATATCTAGGTCACTGTGGCCTGATTCTTGTCACTACTGCATAAGATGACAGCCCTTGACATGCTGAACATTTTTAGCGGGAAGGGATATCGGATATAATTTTGAAAGGGAACCACCCAAGGACCATCCCTGCCAAGTTTGGTCCAAATTGGCCGTGCTTTCAAAGGAGATGAAAATAAGAAAAGTTTATGATGGATGACAACGACGAATGCTTCATGGTGGCAATAGTTCACATGACCCTTTGAGTCAGGTGAGCTAAGAACCCCTTTTTTAACAAATGGATTGGATTGTAATGGTATATATATATATGTATTATTAGTATTTCTTTTTTTGCAAGTATCATTCTGTTCATATTAAAAATTGGTTAGCTGAAGCTATTAAAATGCATTGCATTGGACCAATTTATGTACAGACAATGGCAACAACTTGACAGTAGAGTCATAACCTAATAGAATAAAGATTCTTTTTTTATTGCACAAGCATACACTGTCAAATTCATTATAGTAACTGAAAAACAATAAAAATAACTTGCTTTATATGTTTATTGAAATTTTAAAACTTCAAGTAAAAACGTAACAAAACAGATGTGACTAGGATCTTATAACTTTAACTGTATAAAAACATCTCATTTTTTAATGAAAACAATTGTAAAAAAAAAATATTTATATATAAAATTGCAAAAAATGTTAACAATAATGGTTGTTTGTATTAAATATAATCTGTAAGATCATTGTATTCATGTTTTTGATGTTTACTGGTTGCATATTAAAAATGAAATGATGATCTTACAGAAAATTTTTTATATAATAAAATGGCATTTTAATACATGTTGATTAAAAAAATGTTATAGCGTAACACCCATGAGAGTGAAACATATGGCCCGTACACCAACCTCTCAATTTGACATTTGTTTTTAATAGTAAATATAGATTGACAACACCAAAATGTCCTAAATTTGTGAGATTGTTTCTCATTTGATTGAATCAGTTGAAGGCTGACTTGTTTTTGGTGATTGTAATGTTGAACCATTGTTTTAATAGACATTCTTAATTAGTATCGATTTATTTCCAACTGATAATACAGTCAACAGCTTATTTTATATATTTGCTTAGTAATTGTCAATAGAGTAATTTAGATTTTAGGCATTTGAGATAATTTATAGTGTAGAACTAGTACAGCTGTAACAGTAATCATTACACAGCAGTCAAGCAATTTGACCCGTGTTTAATAAATACTTGATGGTATTTCAAAGATGATTGAAGGTCATTATTGTTATTGTTTGGTTTTAATTCATTTTATTAAATAACTTTTATTTGCAGACAAAAGACTCGTTAGAGTCATAGCAATACAATACAAAAAGAACACAATACAAATCACATGAAACATACAAAAATCATATTTTTCAAACATTTCAATTTTTAATATTAAAACAGTAAAGCTTAACCGTCACCCCTCAGTTCTAATGACCTCTTTATGAAAGAAGCAACTGCTTTAATATTAGAAGGTGTTGACGGATTCAGAATTGTTTTTAAATTTATTATGTCTGATCCAGTTTTTAGGTCAAAATCTAAATTAAATTCTAGTTCGTTACGTAGATGATTGTTTATAGGACAATGTAGAAAAAAGTGATATTCGTCATCTAATTTTTGTTTACAGCTTAAACAAAATCTTTGGTCTCTAGGTATTTTTTTATATCGCACGATTTCAATTTGAAGCGAATGGTCACTAGTTCTAAATTTAGTTATATATTTTATTAATTGTTCCATTTTTTATGATTTTTGTTATTTTTGTTAAAATGATCGAGATCCTAAGCACGCTATCTTGACCCACTTCGACAGATTTTCTTTTGTTTTCACTCTCACTAATGTTGACCTATATCAATTAACCCATATCTGAGACACACGTGTTTGGTAAAAAGATTGCGCCGGATACGCTGGTTCTCGCTTTATGTATTAATCATTTTTTTATTATTTTTTTTTTATGAACAACCAAAAATTAATAGTAATAATAACAATAATAATTGGAAACAATATGCAACCCCCAAAAACCATTGCAATTAAGGTAATCATGCATCTGCATCATGATATCCAGACACACTCCTCGGGACATGTAACAGAAAAGTCAAGCAAGAATAACCCGTCTCCCTTATCTTATTGATTTCCCTTTCACATTAGTTATATATTAATGAAAATTAAATTAATAATTTTGTAAAAAGTTTTCTTGAATAAATAATTCAAAGATATTTCCTATCTTGTTGAAAAGGTATCTTCATTGTAAAAGATTAGGACACATTAGATCGATTCTAATGGAAAACAAACAACTGCTCCTGGTCACGTGCTCCTCCACTGAAGTTTCAAAATATCGTATCAAATATATCCTGGCGGCGAATAATAAATTCATTATTACCATGAACATGTATGGTTATTAAATCATATTAAATTTTTTAATGAAACACGGATATCTTCCTGAAGCGTTTCGAAGTAACTAATTATATAAGTACAGATATGTTAAAAAGTAAATCCTGGATTGAAATCCATAAAAACAGATTGAAATTAAACTTAGTATTTACATAAGCCCATTATCCCAATTTGACCTTAAATAACATTGAACGAATATTACAATGTCATCTGTGTCCGTGTTTACGTTGGAACTTCAAGGAACGGCGTGATAGATTACATTTACACGGAAAGAAATGTATATATTTCAAAGAAATTATATATATTGTTTTTGAACTTTTGAAATTTTACTTGTGTACCAGTAGACTGTAATGGTCCTCCTAGATTGAACGATACGATTGTGCTTACATATTCGATCATTGTTTAAATAACAAAACCGAACAGATAAATTTCCTTGAAATTCTTATCATGGCATAAAAATAGTTGTATATGACGTTTATGAAAGGTCGAAAGATGCTTAAATGTACTCATTTCAATATGTTACATCAGAAAATGAAATTCAATTAGGGGGACACAGAAATATATACATGTAACCTTGGCATGTAATAACAAAAAGGCAATTTTGAAGATTTCTGAACAAAACATATTGTCTGGTCTGAAAATTCACTTAAAGAGGAGAGAAATGAATCAAAACACTTGGGTCCTAAAGATAGGAAATTCCATTACTGACTAAAAATGATGGGATAAATTCACTGTCCCCAAAGTACGAATCGAGAGGTTCAATAGATGCGATTCCGATAAACCCATTATTGGTGTAATGAAATCAATAACAAATAACATTTATAATGAACTTACCAGGGTCGTATCTATTGATTCTTCAGCATTAATTACCCTTTCGATTCGCACTTGGGCAACAGTGACATTGTTTTAAAGCTCCAAACATCCTTACACAACATCAGCTGAAGTTTTTTCTTCAAAATTTAAAGAAAAAATGTTGGAATAGCTGCTGATGTATATATATACATATTTTTTTTTATAATATATGTGAATTGTGATCTGCTCTTTTCTTTTGTCATTTAATTTAAAATAACAATTTCATACTAGGGGAGGAATATTTAATTATTTAGAATGTTTAATTCTTAGTATTTATTGTAGAAAATAGTTTTAATTATAAAATTTTATTGTTAATCCACAGAGTCTAAATAATTATAACTAATATTGGGATTTTTTTTTCAATATATAAATTTTTAAGCTTCACTTCAGTCTTAGAATAAGCAAAACTAAAACCAGACACAAACATCTGCACTGGTGGCCTTTTAAGCATTACCATATGTATCATTTACAAATTAGATTATCTCGCCAAGACGCCATTATTGCATATACCTAACGCACCAGCAGTATCAGTTGCAAATTAAATGATTTAAGTTACATTTTATTAATCATAATATATCTTTGATTATAACAAAGTGCAATGGACACTTACGTAATAGGCATGTTTGTCGCATATTTCGTAGATGGCTTGCTGCACCCACGGAGATAAACATGTCATTAGATTCTTATGCAGTGTGTCAATTTAATAAATAATCTATAACAATGGCTGGATATGCCTTAAGTCGACAGAAAATGACATAATAAACCGACCATTTAAAATACGAAATTTCGTAAAACTTCAGAGTATGCCCCCTTTCCTTAGTTCTTATTGCCGTTCCTTTTGACCGACTCTCTATCAACCTGTCTTTTGAACTGCACTTTGGAGATAAGTTGGGACCTGTTGTTTTGTCAGGGAGTTAATATTCATAGAATTTTATCCTTTACCTCGCTTTGCTTCTGTATATGCTAAAGAATTACTTATTATGCAAAATTTCGATTGTACGAAAAGCATACTAAGGAGACGACCATTTGGTTTTCGGGAGGGGGTGGCAGTTTTGTAAATGAATATTTAATGTAGGTGCCAGTGAAAATAAATGTTCTAATCATACTTATGAAAATAGATAATTTAATCAATTTGATGTGACATTTGGTGAAATTGAATAATTTGTTTGAGATTTTCGTGAAAATGAATAAAATTTCTAGGCAAAATCGCTCAAGCCTCCCCCAAAATCAAATAGTCGTCCCCTAAGATTGAATATGTTGTGTCCTATCAAATTTACAATATAGGGTGTCATACGCCATCATGTTTTAAATCACGTAGAATATAAAACATGATATAATTTTGCTGCTGTTATTTTTTGAACGTTCACAATGGTTTGTTTTCAGCAATTCATTATTATTCCCACTAAAGCTAAGCATGATTACGTTTGGTCTTTCTCTCGTTCGTACAAACTACAGGCACAGTCGGGTTATTCAAGGTCAGTGAAAATATTGAAATCAACCATTCTTGCATCAGACGTCGGTGCATTTCGGGGTCACCTGACAATGAACAATAATAGCCACTCCAAAACCAGCGAGACGTTTGAAATATTCAATGACCGGACAGGTGTTGAATGTCTGACTTTAAACAAAGTTAATAAAGAAATGTTTCTCGACCATTTCTTTTGTAAAAATCTTCACTTGTGATGAATAAGTAATTCTATTGATATGCGAGTATGCCTTTTCAACCGGATAATCTTTTTGAAGGGTCCTGCTGAACATATTATATTATAAACCTTTTTTAAATGACACATCCCTTTCAAAACCACAAGAGGATTTTAATTCTCAGTGGTCACAGTATTATCCAATATGGACAGCAAATCATTTCTTTACAAAAAGTGTAGAAATGTGATACCGGATTTGTTATTGTTGTTTTGTGATATCTCACTTTTTTCAAGTTTTAGAAGTATTTTGTTAATGTCATATTTTTCTCCAGTTCTGAGATTTCTTGTCAGGTGACCCGAATTATGATACTATTCTATGATACAAAAATATGTGTCGAAAAATTGCATTATATTCCCTGTTTTGTTTTTGTACAGAAACGGTGTCTTTCAGTTTGTTATATCATAGAAGTTATCAGACTTTGGAATTTTAACTATCGGTCTTTCAAATAAAATACAATTTTTACAGTTTCAATTGCGTTTTAACTAACTAATAAACATCAAGAGATCAGTAAAATGGTATTACATATCTATCCCCATTGTGTTATACAAACGTCGAATCCTCCAACAATTACTTCTTGAAGTAAGTGAGAACCGAAGTCGGTCGATTCATCGTGAAATCACTAGTATTGAATATAAGAGACTTAAAGAGTTCGTTTTATTAAACACGCTTCTTTCCGTTTTATTTAGCATAAATCGGTTGCATTGCCGAGACACCCTTTAAACAACTAAGTACCAAAGTTAATGTTATTAATTTTGTTTCTCGTTCAAAAAGCCACTAAAACCGCAAAACGACGCAACAAAAATATCAAACTTTCAGAGTAGACGGAAATGTTTCCGTTTTCAATGGCTCTTTGGAAATTGACATGACATGAAAAGAATTGCAAACTCCAAGACCATGTAGAGGAGTTTGGGTATAATTCTTGTTGCTGTTCTCTATACTAGACACTTTTAAAGGCATTAAGTAGAATTTGTGGATTGAAACAATTTGATGATCTATGCGGATTTTGCCAACTCCTTTCTAATTTCTATTGCAAAAACATGAACAAAGATGTGTTCAGAATTATAATGTTGAAAAATGATATATTCAGTATATAAATTTCCATGCATAAGAATGTAGACCTTTTTTTAATTTTATGAATTCAATTGAAAAGCAAGCATAACTGACCTTCAATGAAGGTTAAAATCACACCAAGGTGATTACAAAGCACTAATTTATCATTATGTCTGATTATGTATATAAAATTACTAAATTATTCACTTAGTTTTAATTCATTTCAAATGTAGATATTACCAATGTACCCTTGATTGTTTTAATGTCCACAGTTTTGTCCGTTTATGCAAGACATTCTTACGTAATTACAGCCCATTACGCAAAGTGACCAGTGTGGCAGCAAAAAAGATAGGGCGCTCCTCAGTTATCAAAAATAAGGCAATCCTCAGTGTTCATGACAATCTTTTGCACACTTCAAAATGTGTGAAGAAACTCAGCTAGCTCTGCATCCACGTTATTCTTGGTCTCCCTCTTTGTCTTTCCCCTCTGATGTCCAAAATGAAACTGTCTAAGTAAAGTATTTTTAGTCTTTACTGAAGAATTGCCCTATCCATTTTCTCTTGATAATGTCTTCCTGGTGATTCCTGCTGAGGAGGTCCTAGCTTTAGATCTTTTTCGGCCAGAATATGCGCAGAATCCTCATCAGACTCCTTGTATGGAATGTGAAGATCTTCTAGAAGCTCTAGGCCATCGTCAGCTGTAAACAATAAGAAACAAAAATGTTACCCCTAATTTGTATTTGTGTTGACAGTTTTGCTGCCCTTGATATATTTCTATGGCGACTGTTTTATCAGTCTAGGCCAAGCATCTTTGCAAATACTGCACTGAATTATTTCCATGTGGAAAATTTTCTCCAGGCCAGACATTATTAACTGAAATAAAACAATTCGGTCATCCCAATAGGGTCTGTATGTCTCGTCATGTGACACCGAGAAATCACGATAAAATTGCAATTTGAAAACGTTTCCCACCAAAATATGACGTTGCGGGATTATGACGTTCAAATTTTATGCTTTAAACGTCATATGTTTTTGTTTATAATGCAACTTCCGGGTACAAGTTTTGGTCCCGGAAGTTCCAAAATAAAAACGAGACTTACAGAACCTATAGGCTAAATTAGGCAGAGTAAATGCCCCTCGGTTGAGTTTTTCGTAGGTTTTGCATCTGCTTTGTCATTTTGCTCTGTGGATCTGCTTTGTCTTTTTGCTCTGTGGATCTGCTTCGCCTTTTTGCTCTGTGGATCTGCTTTGTCTTTTTGCTCTGTGGATCTGCTTTGTCTTTTTGCTCTGTGGATCTGTGGATCTGCTTTGTCTTTTTGCTCTGTGGATCTGCTTTGTCTTTTAGCTCTGTGGATCTGCTTTGTCTTTTTGCTCTGTGGATCTGCTTTGTCTTTTTGCTCTGTGGATTTCGGCTATTGATAATTCTGTTCCGTTATTTTGTTATTACCCCCATTTGTAACTATGTCGACAGTTTGTCAGTCAAGGTCAGCCATCACCATTTCTAAACACCTAGGACGCTTGGTGCTAATGATTTGTTTCTATTTCGACATTTTCGCCAGTCTAGGTCAGGTATCGTCTACATTAAACCGAAAGAAATGCTGCCATTTGTATTTATGGCAAAAGTTCCGTTGGCCTAGGCTAAGCATTTACAACTGTAAAGAGACAGAACAAAATGGTGCTCCTTATTAGTTTATATGGTACCATTTTGTCATTCTAGGCCTGGAATTGTCAACTGTAACAATATAATTGTTGTCCATGATTTGTTCTTTTACGACAGTGTTGTCCGTCTAGGTAAGGAATCATTAACTGAAAACGGACAAAACTAATGTTGCATCTGATTTATTTCTGAGTGGACACTTCATATTCAAAATTTGAATACAGCAGGTATATCATACGAACTATGAGATGTTTACTCTACCGATGTACATTGATCTTACCCGTGGTTTAAATTGTGTCCTAGTTGTTCATCTGTAAATGCGTCTCTGTGTCGGACTAATAGAGTGTCTTTGTTTCATGTCTTTTCTCTTTTTTTACTGACAGTTTGATTATCTTACTGTCCGTCGATAGACTTTTAACATTAATCGGTACAAACCAATGGAATTCACAGAAAAAACTCCAAATGGTCGAGCACTTCGTATCTTATAAGATTAACTCATCAAAGCACTACACGAAAAATCAGATGCCTAGAATTGATTACATTCAATTAAGCGACAAATGATTTTTGACAAGGGCAAGTGGCATCTGTGTCAAACTGACATCCAGCTTTACCAAGTCTTTCATGTATTGTCTTGCTAGATCTCAAATATTATCTTCTTCGATTAGTTTGCTCAGTTCGGTTATTTTGGTGAATTACTCTCTCAATTCTTCAAACATTATACTAATTTTGCGTTGTCCTTCATTCACAAGTATGAGGATTTCAGATGTTACGCTTTATTGGAGAATTCCGGTTAATGTCGTTATGTTCTCCACGACTTTCAGAGGAGGCCATTATGACGGCTAATCTTCCATATGGTGGAGAGTAAAATTAAGCGTATTCTTTGTTTGATTACACCAGTAATATTCTGGTTTATTTCAATAATGATATTGGAATCGGTCCTTACATATGAGCCATACGCAACTATATGCCTGGAAAGACAATTATCATTTTGCAAAATATTGAAAAATGTAAAGTTACATATGGAATTCATTCACTTAGTTCGATTTTATTAATTTGTATTTGCTGTAAACTATCCAAGGCACTATAGAAAAATATTATAACATCTGACACTGGACAATTATAGTTGCAAGCCATACACGTGATTTCGGTCAAACAAAGATTTCAAATAGGACATCTTGCAATTAATGTTTTCCTTGGTTTATTTGTATCCAAACAAAGACATTGGCCAAGCTACCCTGTTGTAGGGGTCATTCAGAGGCCAAGTATTATATTACCGATATGGCTTTAGTCGTGTTTGCAGTTATATTCGGTGGGTGGATCGATACTTTTCTGCATTTTTGTCCTTTGTTGCATTTTCAACAAGAATGGACTGAAAGAATAATTAAACATTTTGCACCTATTTAATGACCAAAATTTCTGTTATCAATTAAATTCAGATTAAATTATAATCTAGATTGGGAAGACCTGGTGAGAAGTAAAGATCTTGGCAAAAGGCATAAAGAAGTCCAAAGCTTAAAATGGTCTCCCTATGTCCCCCCATAGGACGAAGGGGTTTAAGTTAAGTATTACCTTGACGTTATTTTTTTTATAGTTCCATCCTCCCATCATGCTTTTGAGGTCCATGTCCTTCCGCACGGGAAGGAAATAGGCCTCAAACACTTGACTTGGGAAGATTGGAAATTTGCTGATAATGAGTCAAGTGTAGAAATTGAACAAAATTATTGCCCTTCAATATGTCAAAACAAGCGCAGCATCAGAAGACATAACTATACAAAAGAAACAAATTACGAATATCAGAACGATATCCCTTTCAATTCGGAAAGGCGATACGATGAGGATAGTATTCTCCGCGACATGTGTCATCCACTGTAACGTCCAAATTATCCAAGCAGTAAACTAAATAAACCGGTGAAGTTTCGCAAAAAAGAAAAAGAAATCATCGGACCCTATTTAAACATATTGCAACATATCACATATGTCATTTGAAGTAACAACACATGTTGAAAAAAGAAGGATCGAAACGGGGAATGTGTCAAAGAAACAACGACCCAAAGGGGAGTAATAACAACTCAAAGCCACCATAAGATCTTCAATGACCCACACATAGCGGCAGGACAGAGTCGGCCCCTGAATAAAGAGTAATCAAGTTCAGCGAAATAAACTTAATCCTAGACTCCTATAGACATAAAGTAAACTAATTCTTCAGGGCAAGCTAAATGAAAAACCAAAATCAGCTACGAACAGAGTTTTGCACTTAATTTTAAACAAACTTTTCTAAAATTTAGATATTGCAATGATGTATCCAAATAAAATAGGCTTTCGTTTATAAGAAAAACCAATTCATGGCGACTACCAGAATTTCTTGTGAAAATCTTCAGTTTTGGTAGGGCGTATCCTTGATGTTTCAGTATGTTGAACTTCTGTCTTAAGACCCTGATAATGATCAGGATCTAGAATGATTTGTCATTGTGATATCTATACTCCATATACAGGGAAATCTGATATATTAGAGAAATATGGTGTTTACTTTTATTCACTATGTGGATTTTATTCTTTGAATTCAGTTTGACGTCATGACAGATGCAGATACCCAGAATTAGATATTAATTTTAAGAAGTAACATCATTACCTGTTTTTAATGAAGTCACAGTCGCCCAAAATAGGCTTAGCATAAAAATGAGTAACCCTTCCTTTTGTATACTTGCTTCGATAATTACTGAAATTCATTATGCTATAGTTTGACTTTCCTTTTGTTTGTAAATGGTCGATTACAGTACAAAACAGAAATTTTAAACTAGGCAGCTTGATAACGCATTTCAGTGTATATCTTTACCTACTTTTTGTTGTTGGTAAAAAAGAATTTGTTTGACAGACCAACTGAATAAGTATTTACATAGGGTTAAAATTTTAAAACTGCAGGAGGCAATTATTATCGAAATTTCAAATAAGATCTTTTGTTTTGATTTAACAGAAGGGTTTTGGCAATTTAGCAACACAAGAATTCTAATTTGAAAGTATCAATACGTATTTATATTGTATGCAAAACGCATTAAAATTGTCATATTTTAAAACCAATAAACAAAAGGGTGCCTTCATTAGATAAACCGTGTTATTAAACCTTGCACAATATCATGATTGTCGTACCAGGAACAATTTTTGAACAAAAGTAAATATCGAATAAAAGCATGAAATTGACTCCTTTGAAAATATGCCCACATCAACATCAAATATAGAATAAACTATGAAGGGATATAAAGTAAATGTACATTAGACAACGTCCCTTCAAACACATGCTAAAATCAGGCAATGAAACAAAGCTTTTTTGCTTCTCTTGTTGTCACCAAATAGAAGACTGCTTATATGCAAGTATACACCATGTAACCACTTCTTGAATCTGATTAAAAAGAGATCCCTCACTTGCTAACCCTCTACTGGTATGTCGCTCCCACTTCGTGACATGTAATGAAAAGGGGGCAAGTTAGATATCTAATTTTTTGCCGTGATTTGAGGACCATCACAAATTGTCTCCGAGACAATTTCTTAATCATCTTCTGTAAATGACCCCAGTCATGTTAAACAGCAAAACACATAAATCACAGTACATGCGAGATATCCAGATAACAATTTCGACAAATGATATCTCTTGATGCAGATAAAGTCAAAATACTTCGAACAAATATATCAAAGGTTGTTAAAAAGCTTGAAGAACAAACCACCAGGGTCGCCAAAATCAACTACAGATAGAGCTTAGCGAGAGGGAAATACTACTTTTAAATTCTAAAAATTTAGAAACTGGAACATTTCAAAATGCTTTAAAACGGCTCTTAGGTGAGTACTGGAAACAATGGCCAACTATGTCGCAGATGCCTTCAAAAATGAGCAGTCCACCAGCAAAGGTATCAATCCAGTGCTTATAAAATAAAAATAAATGTCATAAATTTTAGTTCTGTAGATAAAATGAAAACATACTAAAAATGTTTGAAAGCTAATAAATGAAAGTTTGAACAGAAAATATCTAGTATCGCAAGTGCCCAAAGACGCTTGATGGTTCCAGTATTATTTTCTGACCAATCTAAACCATTGCTCAAATATGCTCTAAAAATAATAACGATCTTCCTTGCACGTGAACCCGTCATATTGGCATTAAAGCGTCTAACGTTACATAACATTATATTCAACTGATGCCTGTCCCATACCCCTCCCCTAAAAAAATCACTACTTTTCATAATCAGGAATAGCCATTGAAAAATATTGTATAGAACGCCGAGACATGTTTTCATAATAATTTGTAATGGAAAATTGTAGACTTCTATAAGTGGGTGTAAACTTAAAGATAAACTTTCCTGACATAGGTAAAACGCTGTAGAAGGGGGGATTTAGCGCACGGTAAAACCGGTTGAAACCACAATTTCTTTTGAATTGCCTATGCCAAGTCAGGACCATTGCAGTTGACAGTTTTTCGGGTGGTTTTGTGCCTACTTTGTCTTTGTGCCCTTTGAACTTTGGCGGTTGACTATTTTGTTCGGTAATTTTGCTATTACATTGTACCCACGTTTCCAAAATGCAAAAATTTGCCAAAAGCACAGCTTGAAGCTAAAATTTCATATGAAGAATTTAGATAGCATTTGTATTTAGTTTTAACTTTTTCTAGACCTTAGACATCAACGGCAGTAGAATACCGAAGGAACAAGGGAAGTGATGATAACAAAAATCGAAGTCCCCAGACATGGCAAAAAACGGCAACATAGAAAAACAAAGACAAAACAAGGACGTGAGACAGCCACAATGCACGGAAATAAAAAAAGACGACATAAAGAACTAAGGCACTCATAGTGTGAACTCCCATGAAAACTGGGAGTGACATCAGGTGCTCCGGAAGGGAAAGCATGTCCTGCTCCAGTAGTGGCACCCGTCACACTATTAGTGAGTCAATCCAGGGTCGAGTCAAAACCGGATATGTCAAATCCGTGAAGACGTGAAATCTAGCTGAAAATGTCCGTTTTCATTTGGGACACAGACACGTCATATCTGTCAATGATGTCATGGTGACGGCCATAGAATTTCTGAAGGGATGAAAGGAACAAAGACTGAACAAATCCCTGACTAAGGAGGGTCCGTATGGGGGGTCCTAGGAATCAAATAATCATTAAATTTTTGCCTTGGTAATCAAATAATCATTAATTTTTACCTTGGTAATCAATAAATTTTTGGCTTAGTAATCAAAAAGTAAATAAAAATGCAAGCTAATAATCAAATAATCATTAAATGAATGCCCTCTTAATCAAATAATCATTAAAAAAAATGCCCTGATAATCAGGTAATCAACAAACCCATGACGGGCCTCACTAAGCAGCTTTTGTGACAGTGTTTTTGCTCTATTCAAAAAATCACTGTGTACACTACATGCTCGGCAGTAACGAATCAACTGTGAAATGTACACTCCATATGCTGAAGAGGTAGGTATATTGCTGCTCAGAAAGGGCAAGTTCACAATTGGGAAGTTAAAGTCATCACGTTTGTCATATAGCTTTGATTTCAAACGTCCATCTTCGTCAATATATATCAAGACAGATGTCTTCGTAAAGCTCGCCACAGGTTTTTGAAAGGACAACTTTTATTACTTTATCAAATACATGACTAATCGCATGTATGTAATTCTGTTCTCCGTAACCATATACCATATAAGTATATAAGACATTTTTATATTTACGACATGACATTTAAAAGTGACAAACGTGTTTTTCCCCGAATTTGTTGTGGTGTACGTGCATTCAAGAGACAACTTGCCGTATGTGATTTAGTGAAAAGACAAACAGGATATCTGAGTCTTTCAACAAATATTATCTTGCGAGGTTAAAAAGACGGATTGTACAGATCAGAAAAAAATGTACTAAAGAGTAAAAGCTATTGGCTGTGCACTGTACCAAGTCATTTCAATGACTGAAAATTGGCACAAAAAGTTTGAAAAATAACACAAACACAATGCATCTAGTTAACATGATCCTCATACAACGCTGGATATGTAGTCAATAAATTGCTAAGCTCTGCAGTGTATATGTGTCTTGTCAAACCTACTACTGGTCAGCATCTGCGGATCAGCCTATAAAATGGAAAGTAAGAGAGTGTTTGGCTTCATAAAAGGGGGCTCATGCTGTTTCTTGCCATCTTTTGTCATTTTTTGTCTAAATAAAAGTAGTTTTAATATACAAAATGACATTTGAAACTGACAAAAACCACGTTTTTTTGTTTTATTTATCTCATTGCATGAATTTGTACTTTTCGGTGCATTTAAACTGTCAACTATGTTCTCAAGTCATTTGAATAATTGAAAGATGCCTTTCCTTATAGTCAGTTTTCATAGAAACACATTATAGTGTTATCTCTGTAGACTTTTTGTCGATTTCTATCTTATTCAGTCTTTTCTTGTTTGTTGACAATCCCGCACCCATGACCAATGAAGACATGGATGTAGCGTTACTCGACAATTAGCAAAGAATTCCGCTCAAACCGGTGCTAGGGGCCGTCTTGAACTTACTATGAGGTATGAGCAAAGCTCATTGTTGAAGGCCTCATGGTGACCTAAAGATGAAGATCAACAATAAAAGCGTTGTTCCTTTGCTTGTTTTTACCATGTATTTTAGGGACTTTGTCTCATGTGCATTTACTCCATATCCTTTCATTCACCATTTGTTACTTTTTTAAACGTCCAAATCACACCAAAACGTGTCGTTTTATAAGAAGAAATTTTATCAATTAATTTGGTTATTTATCTTGTTCAAGTTATTGTTGCTTGAACAATGTTTCTGTAGTATGAACGATCCTCAAAAGCTCTCTCCGGTTAAGCTTTTGAAACCACTTGGTGAATATTTACAGGCAACATCTTCAGCTTTCCACACTGCCTTGGTGGACAAACATTTATGAAGTCGCCACTAGGGATACAAAGTCAGTCATGACCAACTATGAACGCTTCAAATGCGTTTCCTCTGGCAAAGCTTTTGAAACTCCTAGGTGAAAATAAAGCTACAGGTAATATATGCAATATATTAAGCTTCCCAAACTGCCTGAGTGGGCACACTCTTATGAGGTCGGCACCAGGGGTCCAAAGTCAGCGCTGAGCAAGTTGAGTACTTACTATGAACGCTCCTCAAAATTCCCTCCGGAAAAGCTTTTTAAACCCCTTGGTAAAAATGTAGCTACACGCAATATCTTCAGCTTTCAAAACTGCCTTGGTGGACAATTATTATGAACTCGGCACTAGCAGTCCAAAGTTGTCTGTTCCTTTTGTTTTTTGGTTTTTTTTTCTTTGCTTTAAGACACTGTATTTCTTGATTAATCAGTTGAATAATTTGATATTTGAAGGTTTTTTTTTACTATTCTCGGAGGATTGAGCCAAATACAGTTGCATAATTTTATTTTCCTTTTATTTCAATTTGTTGTTTATTTGTTAAATCATATTTGTATTTGGTGAATCCTATCAAGGAATGAAGAAGTATTAAAAAAAGTTTTTAGTTACTATAGGATTATAGACATGTTTTTTGGTTTTTTTTGAATTTGTACTATTATTTGAGGCTTGTAATGGTGTATGTGCACTCCTATTTATAGCAATAAATATTTATAACAGTATAAGTAAATAGGATAATTATGTAACCCGATGATATTTGTCGCAAATATGCAAATGACAAATGAAAGTGATCTTGTTTGCCCATCCCAAAAAAGGTGTTTGTTTGGGAAAAGAATGAAAGACGGACTTCCTACCCAATTTATTGAAGACTTCGTGATGTATTTAGGGTGAAGAAAGGAAATAAAATGTTATTTGTTAATTTTCCCCATTTATATTATTTCTCTCACACTTTCTTTTCTAAAGAGCGTAATGATTGGTAACCTGAGAATATCTACATTTTCATTGTAATTATGAACTAACGGCGTGAAAACAGAAAATGAAACTACAATTCAAGAAAATTCATAAAACTGGGATTGCTGAATTTCCTTAATTTTTAAGGGACGGGTCTGTATTGAGACTCTCCAAATAGTTGATGCTTATATTTATTGCATTTAAATATTTTTTTCGCTTTTAGGCCAGATCGTAACGTCTCGGTCATTTGCGTAACTCTAAAACAGCGGAAGTTGCTGAGTACTTACGATTGCGTGTTTGACCGAGATTGTAAACAATAAATTTAATTAAACCGTACGAGTCAGAAACGTCTTACTCCCAGTGATCACTGTACTCTCTATTCTAATATCCAGAAAGTACTAGAGATTTGAAAACTTCGGTCAGTTAGGAGTTTGTAGGAATATGGACGCTCTGGTTATATATGTAGTTACTTATTAATCAAACTACGCAAATACTGGCATATTGAAGAGTGAATAACAGCAGTGGTATTGAAGAGTGCATACCGGCACGTGGTATTGAAGAGTGAATATAGGCATGTGGTATTGAAGACATTGCCAGAAGTTAGAACTTGCCGAGATAGAAATTAATTTATTCTAATTTTGAAGTGTTCAAATTCAATATTCCTGCACTTGTTATGCAAACGACCGAAATCTTACACCTTGCATATGAACGTTCTTGCTAACAGACGTGTTTTATAGGTCTTTATGCACCCTGTACATATGCATCCTTTTTGAAAAGATGTACCCTTGCCATCAAATACAAAAAAAATATTGTGTTACTGCTATAACCTGGTATTACCCCAGGTCAGTAACATATGAAGAAGATATACTCCCTGCAAGCTTGATATCTTTTGACATTGGTAACAAAGGGCAACGACTATAAGAAATGATAGTGCATGGAATCTAGAGTGTCACGAGTTCTATAATGATATAAGCAATCTATAGATAAATAAGCAAAACACCTATGTGCATTCCTTTATTGCTCAATTTAAACATCATTTGGGGACATGTTTTAATTTGCTTGTCGGTTTACCCCAAGACAAATTATCTGTTTTGCTGAACCTTTGACCTCCTCTTTTTGACTAAGTGTACGAACATATACCTTTTGACCAACGTGATGGCATGTTAATCCTTAGTACGGAAAGTATATTGCGTCTTTAAAACGAATGTTTAAGACTTAACGACAAAACAGCTTCAAAATAATTTACGACTTTTATATTTTGAAGATTTTTGTCCTGCATCTTCTTTGTAACTTGAAAACAAAACGAGTCACAGGTACTTGCAGAAATTTCAAAGGACTATGTTATACGTATATATGATATAAACTCTTTCTGAAAATATTTGGCAAGGTAGGGGAAGTGTTTCATTTTGGACTCAGTCTCAGAAAAGGGGGTCCATTTTTTTTTTTTTTTGCAATTTTTTTTTTCAATTGTTGTATAAATTCTTCGCAAAATTTATAAATTTGTTCGGAAAAATGGTCCAATCCATGGTCCCCCTCCTTTGATCCACCAGTGCCAGGCTCAGCAAGGCAGGGACGGGTATGAAACACAAATGAATTGTAAAAGACTGAGTTACCGTCTCTTAAAGAAGGAAAATGTTATTCACCTGCCTCATTTTCTTGTGGAATCAAGAAACATTTTCGTACTGGACAGTATGGCAGAAATAGCAGACAGTGGCTAGACTGTTCTTGCAAATCCAGGACGAAATATTTATCAGCAGTGTTCCCACGTTTGAATAATGTCACATAAGTATAAAATAAATGTTTTCCGATCCTATACATAACCTTGAACACTTGCCATATCGGAGCTTTCCTTTTATGGATGGCGTTAAATAGTTGATTTATTTTCAATATGCAATCGTTCAATACTGGAACGTGTCCAGATTGTCAATCGTGTATATGAAAGAGAAATATTGTAATTTGTTTCGAATTAATTAAAAGTAATACTGTGCATAATCTGTATATTGCATTTTAAACATGATTAATGTTATTCTATTAAAAGATAAGATATCTGATTTTGCCAGAAGCGAAGCCGAGTGTGTGTGTGTTTTTTTTTTATTTTGTTTGTATCACCGATCCTGTTTCTTTTACAGATTTACAGTCAATAGTTTAGTCGACTTAGGAAAAAACTACAATAACATATCTAAGGACAGATTGTATATCTATATTTTCTAGAACGTCACGTTTTTACACCTGTATATGTACCTGATATTTACGATGACAAGGTGAAAGTATATCTGTCTTACACCTTGTCACAAGACCAACAGATACTGAAACAGATTAAAAACTTCATATTTTCCTATTTTTCATTATTGACATAAACAGAGTACATCTAGAACACTACTTGGGGGTAAAAATGACTGTCCAAAATAAATGACAACTCTTTAATGGGATTATTCCATATCTATGTTTGTTGGTATAGGTCATTGTCATCATCATGTCACATCTCTCAGCTCAATTTTTATTTGTTTTCCTTTTTGCTTGTATTTTTTTTCTTTTCCGTGTATACTATGTGAAAAGTAATTTTCCATTTCTAAGCTGTCTGAAAAATTTAAATAGATTTTTTCTCCCTGAAATAGCATATGAAAAGTAATTTTCCATTTCTAAGCTGTCTGAAAAATTTAAGTAGATTTTTTCTCCCTGAAATAGCATAAATGGGGTTACATTGATTTATATGACAGTACAAACCTCTGAGGACAAGCAACGAAATCGCTAGTTCTGACTCGACCTTAGTTCTTCGAAACTATTGAGTCTTTTTATAAGTTCTTTTTTAAATACAACTAAATTTTCTCATTCAATATTAAATATAATGTTTAGTTAGTCTCAGGCCTCAGGCCAGAACACTCTTGTTCTGACATGTATCTGAAAATTGGCTGTCATGTGTGGCATAGAAAATGTAAGTTCCTGGGTTTATAGTGTTTTCCCTTACACACTTGAGGCCCCGGAACTAGTTATTTTGTGGCAATCAATCCCTTACAAGTATTGCATGTATAAATTGGAGAAATTTAATGCATAGAAAGCTTCGAATCTTTTTGAATGCTGAATTTGCGTTTAATTTGATAGTTAGAGAACAAAATGCATAGTATGCTCTTTCTTCGCTTCTTCCTAACTGTAGTTTTTTTTAGTGATACGAGGTCGGAACAAAGTACTTCCTAGGCATAATTTTCAGTGACCAAAGAGTAGCCTTGCTTTCTTTTCTGTTGGACATACTTGCATCTAGCGAATGCACCACCAAAACAGTTATTGCATGTACTTTTCTTTAAAAACAACTTAATTAAAGGGGCTGACACGACTCCTGTTGTTATAACATACATACAAATTAAATCAGATACCAGTTGTAGGTAAATTAAACTTCAAATATATTTGATATCTAAATGGGACATTAGATATCAAATTAAAACATTAAATTGTGATATCGTCATGTAATTTAGTACGTTTTAAGTAATGTGCTTCGTGTCACGATGTAAGTAAATGTACATGACAAATATGTAGTCGTAAAAATACAAAGGTATAGGTACTACCTGTAGTTTTATTAACTTATAAAATATACTTCAGCAGGTGCTCGCTGTCTCGTAGAGGTAACCAACCAACGGTAAAATATATAAATGTATAATCTATGTTACTTTAATATGCGATTGAACAGTTTTTGATGCTTTTGTCGGCATGTCCTTTTTATACTATAATGTCTCAAGGCCAAATGTTAACAAATCTACGTTGGGTTGACTAAGCTTCATTTAGGTTTGCTTTGAAAACTTCAGCCCTTTTCACTTATTTCAGTTATTTCTTTCCAGCTCACTAAATTCTTATGGGAAGTACCCATTGAGGCTAGCTTCAGCTGTGTTTCACAGCAATGTCCTTGTCAACACTTTGAAATTTATATCTCACGGACTGTATTGTTAATGGTAGATGTTATGATACTATCAAAAAGAAAATTTTGCAAAATTACGAATCTCGAAATGGCAAAAAGACAAAAAATTCACCCAACAAGCATAACAAATACAACGTGGTCAAATGGAAACAGGGGAAGTAAAAAACAGTCTAGCTTGTTTTTTCTTTTTCTCTGTCCAGTTTTCAGTTCGAACCTTAACTTTCTCTTAAATCAACAAACCTTAAGTTCAAGTTATGCAGAATGATATTTCAAAGAATTTTTTTCGCATGTGAGTGCGTTGTTTTCATTAGTGACTCCAATGCCATCTTTATACATGCATGCCTTTATATCACATGTGCTTTACGACATTTATATAAGGATGTTTGCCTTTCTCTCTATCTTTTGTGTTGCAATTTCGTTTGGCTATTAACTGACGAGTTGATGACGCCATTTAGCCGTATACTCCTTTATTTTGACTTATAAAACATAATGCTTACTCGCCTGACTCGCCTTATTCCGGTCTTACACTTTTGTGTAAAAAAAACACATCCTGTATTGATTAAGACTCGGTACATTTGTTTCCCTCCCGTTATTTATCTATGTTGGTACATGTTTTTAATGTATAAACTTAAATAGAATATGACATGTGTGCACTTTTAATGTTAACTTCATCATTGAGAAACAAAATTTATGGAAAAAATCTTCCCTTTATTCGTAATCTTTCGTCAGATAATAAATGGATACCAAGGTGTACATTAGATGAAATGAAACATTTCCAAAACTGTATATAACTTTCACAATCAATAAATATAAGGAGTTTAATATCAAAGAATTTAAATATTTGTCAATGTCTCAAATTTACAATATCATATATAATTCAATAAACAGTAAGCGAATCAATATATTAAGATTTAAATCTTTCTTTTATGAGAACGTGTTGACTTTGATTTTTAAATACGGTAAAAGTATACACTTCATTTGGTCTGAAAGATGTTATATATACATCCAAAAGAAGTAAATGTACATATTAAAATCTTTTATTGAAATCGTATCTTTACGTTTCATTACTTCGTGTGTGTCACATTTTTCTAAATATTGCTAAACAACATCATAACACCCTGATGGTCCATAATGAATAGCGTTCTCATCTTCTCTTCTTGCAATATCTTTCCGATTTCCAAATCGAACTCTTCTTTCTCCTTTTGTCTTCCTTTTCGCTGATTTTCAATCCATGTATACCTTATTTAGTGTTTTCCTGTCATTTACATGGTCCCCCCCATCCACGGCAAATTTATAGTCAAAACTCCTAAAAACATAATAAACTTTTTAACACTCGCCCAAGATTCGGAAAAGACAACTTGTTCTCAAACTTGGGAATTTAGAAGTAGGGAAAGTTGTCTACTCTTTAACAACTCTATGATTCACACTCTTAAAATTAGTTGAATTGTAAGATTGCTGACATTCTCGTGTAGGTTACTGACTTATCAACGTATTTTCTCATGTAAGATTGTATATATTCTCATGTAAGATAGATTATATCTCATGTAAGATTGCTTTATTCGATCATGTAAAATTGCATATATGTTCTTACAAAATTTATTTATCCACCCTCATATAAGAATTCTGATACTATATGATGTATCCTTATGCAAGGCTATTTACTATCTCGTATATGATTTTTTTCATTCTCATGTGAGAACATTGTAACTGTAAGAAAAGCAATGGTAGCAAATTACAAAACACATCTAGCAGTATATATAGGAAAGGATTTTTTTATGCACCAGCGCATGTGAACACGCAAACAACGTGGTCAAGATTTGCTTGCAGATAATAACAGGCTCCTTTCTACTATGAGAAGAAAATTGTCTGGAAGCATGTCAAAATGTACAGTCAATCTTCTGGCTCGAACACCTATGGGACTGATAAAAACAGTTCGAACTAAAGGGGTATTTGCGATATCGAGGTCGAACTATGTTTTAGCTTGAACACAGGGGCCATAAGATATGTTCAAGTCATCCATGGTGTTCGAGCCATTGCTGTTCGAGCCCAGAGTTCGAGCCATCGAAGTTTAACTGTATGGTAAAATTTCCCCTTAACATCCCTCTTTTAACATTCACCGATGTTGTTCTAGTTTCACGGGAATATAATGAAATCGTGTATGAAAATTTATAAATGCCGATTTAACGTGAAATTTATAAGAGATTATCTAGTTTTGATTTATGAAACAAATTTCCCAGGCACTTCAAGCGTTTTTATCCTTCGAGAAAGACTTTCATCTGTTCGGACAATTGACTTTGTATGACAATAAGTCATATCGTCATTGAAGTTTTCTTAAATGATAGAAATATGTTAAAAAATGATCTGGCACAAAATGTCTGCAGCCTTTGTCTAGTTTCAGCACTGAATAATACGGGATTTTCGAGTTAATTGTTTTTCACCAAGAAAGTTTATCTATTGCAGTAGAAAAGTATAACATTGACTTCATGTTGAGGCACATTTGGTTTAAAATTTGTTCTGTTTTGTAGCGCTTTCGTCAAATGCCTCATGTAACACTACATTTTTTGTTTGGTACTGTTGTTTTGTCAGCATCCCAGTCCTGTCCCACCTTACTGGTATTGAGACATTCATTTTTGCCTTCAAACACACAAGATCTCCTGCCTTGAAAGTCTAACATTAGTAGACATATTTTTATTCTGCTTACTCTAGTTGGCACTATAGTGGGAAAAACAACCCTCCAAAGCTAACAGTCGTGAAAAACCACGCTCCCAGCGAGGGGGCAATTAAACCGGACGTGTACCTTTTACTTCTCCAGTCAATACTTTTATGATTTTTATTAAACAAAATTATTTACACAAAAAAAGAATTGATACTTTATATTTCGCAATCTTAATTTTTAGTTTTTTTATGAACAACATTGGAAAACGTAAGTAAATAGAGACACAGATGCCTCTATTTTAAAACAAGGCTTACCCCAAAATCTATATCAAAATTGTCTTTAAAATGCTTATGTCGTATATCTTTGGCCTAAATTGTAATTTACATCATGTTTATGGAAAATCTTTGTTTTAATTATATACGAAGATGGATTTGAATTTGTCACGATACCAAATTTTATTAAACTTCAAAGCAAACACAGACATATGTATCAAAATGTTGACATTTTATCGCTCTATGTTTAAAACAACACAAATTAATCCTGTCTAGATACCACACATATTACAAATGTCCCACCATAACCCCAGCTATAATCTAGAGCTTCAAGTTTTTAAAATTGTTTAAGCCCTTGCAAGTCATGATGGTAGTGCCTTTTAAAATACTAAATTATCGAAATTGCACAGTTCTACACATCGGAGAATCCATAGGAGTGTTTTAACCCACTTTCTTCTGGAAATTTTTGGGCCATTTTTAAATGAACAAAGTAGCTTGGAACCCCCATTTTTTCTTCAACCCTTTGGAATCCCTTTTTTCGAAGCGTGGATCCACTGGTGCTACAGAAGGCCATTTCGACAGCTCGTGTCTCTTCAGCAGACAAAAATAAAAACACTGGAACGACCAGAAATTAAAAAAAAAGTTTAAAAGAAAGTGAGAACCGACCATATGTTTAAAAACGAAAATATCCAATGACAATTTAATATTGGAAACACCACGATACAAAGAAATACAAAGACATCGCATTATTGCACAGAAAAGAAAAATGGTGACACGCGTACAGACGAAATGCCAGAAAAGCTGTTGTACGAATGGTATGAAGGGCCTATAAATAACGACAAACTTCGCCGAAGACAGAGCTTTACAAGGATATACATTAGTTTTTCCAGTTGTATCGACATTAAATTTGCTTTGTCAGGTTATGATGGTACGAAGCGAATTTGCAATCTACTGGTTTTGTGCAGCAATATTACATTGTAATTTATTGTCCCTTCATTATACCGTATAACTCTTTGTAACTTTGTATTGCCTTTAATGTCTCATTTATACGGTGGTACATTTAGGACACACAAAATTTTATTTTTTTATAATATTATGTCGAGCGCTCGACTTATTATCTCGAGCGCTCGACTTATTATGTCGAGCTCTCGACTTATCATGTCGAGCGCTTGACTTATTATCTCGAGCTCTCGACTTATCATGTCGAGCGCTCGACTTATTATCTCGAGCTCTCGACTTATTATGTTGAGCTCTCGACTTATTATGTCGAGCGCTAGACTTATTACCTCGAGCGCTCTACTTATTATGTCGAGCGCTCGACATGTTTTTTCCAATTCCAGATTCTTTGTAGATTGAAATGATATTTAATACATTTGTAACCTCGTATACATGATCCGGCACTTGAGCCAGGGTATCAGGGGCTTCCTCCGTGTATAGAGCTGCTCGGGGGGCACCGTGGTTTATAGGGAATACCTTGTCGCTGGCGAGGGGGTAGAAAGGGTCACGCTCTGTGCAGAATAAAGATACCTTCTATATATTTCGATACTNAAGAGTAGACCCATTTTCCAGTGGCAGTCAAAAATAGTTGCCCGGTTGTCCCTCCCACCTTGATTCTTTCTGTTTTCTTTCTGTTTCTGTTTGAATTGATTATAACTTGTTTTCGTCCTGATATAGCTAAATTATTTCCGAGTGGACAGAAAGAATCGAGGTGGGAGGGACAACCGAGCAACGAAATTGGAGAAGGAAAGGGTTGGAAATTTAGGCTCTTATACGGTCCCAAAGGCCTGCTCTTAAGTATCGAAATATATAGAAGGGATCTTTATTCTGCACAGAGCGTGGACTTTTTCTTTGCCTACAGCTGTTAGCGGCCAGGCTTTCTGTATTATGACACTAGCTACCCCGTCGCAAGCGGAAGTTTATTCCCTATCCACCACCTAGGGACGCCCCCGACTAGCTCTGTAGACGGAGGAAGCCCCTCAAGTGCCGGGTCATGTATACGAAGTGACAGATGTATTAAATATCATTTTAATCTACAAAGAATCCGGAATTGGAAATAAAATATGTCGAGCGCTCGACATAATAAGTCGAGAGCTCGAGATAATAAGTCGAGCGCTCGACATGATAAGTCGAGAGCTCGACATAATAAGTAGAGAGCTCGACATAATAAGTCGAGCGCTCGACATAGTGTTATAAAAAAATAAAATTTTGTGTGTCCTAAATGTACCACCGTATAAACGAAAAAAGTAGTAGTAAAGGCAGTTTACAATCACGATTGCATAGGTAGATCCAGAGGACAGCTTCGGGGGTTCATTGAAACCTTCTTTTTGTCAAAGATCTTCAATTTTTTGAATAATTTGGGAAAAAATTACATGGACTCAATTTTAATTCAATTTAAATTCTAAACCGTCCTTCCATGTACATGTACTTGGAAAGCTCTTCGTGTTGGCTGGAGACAATAAATGTTTGGATTTATCATAAATGTCCATGTTCAAGGCTCCTATAGTCTTGATATATGTCCTTAATGTCCTACAAACAAGTTAATCAGTTAAGCAAAAGGTTATTTACTTTTTGAATTATTATAATATAAAACATGGACTTGTATACAAATAACTTAATTATAATATGTAAATAAAAACATCTTAAGATGGCATGTTATCAGCTCGTGGGATATTTACCATTTATATCTAAATATAAAGTGGAATTAAGAAGATAATCAGATAAATATTTGTCTTACAATTGTTTGCTTATCTCATTAAATCCGGAATCTGCACGTACCATGACGGATTACGATTTCAAAACACTATTGGTTGTTATTGCAATAGCCACTCTTTTGTTGTTATGAAACGTAATCTGCTTTTGGTCGCTGTTTATCATTTTTAGGCGTATCGGCATATTTGTTCTGTCGTACTTGCCTTTTGCCTTTTTTTATGTCATCACTGACAAGCTGTTATCTAACATTATCAAATAGTCATAAGTATCCCATTCCTGAACGCATTGTTATCCGAATAATCCAGTCGTAAATTCCACTCCTCTGCGATTGCTCCATTAACAAGAGACAGTCTCTATGGAATTATTCGATTTAAGCGCAATGCAGCTGACACCATATAAACTGAAATAATAAACTAACAATGAAGGGATATGGAGTAAATGCAAATGAGACAACGTTTGTACAAATACATGGTAAAACCAAGCAATGGAACAACGCTTTTATTGTTGTTCTCCATCACGAGGCCTTCAATAGAGTGTCGAGCAACACGCTACATCCAGGTTTACTCACCCATGGATGCGGAATAGTCAACAAACATTAAATTAACTGGCAAAGTGTTCATACAGTCGCTGCCATCCGTTGTCCGACAAACTGTAGACATTTAAACAATTGAGCCAAAGGTAAAAAAACCTGGCATAAATGGGCACAAGAAACACGTGGTCAGAATAACAATTTGAAATAAAAAAAAAAAAAAAAAAAAAATAAGAATGCCAAAATTTGAAAGTATGATAGTGCACCCATATGAGAAATACTGTCAAGAACAAGTACATCATAACTGTAATGCACAGTCTACATACAATTAAATTAAATGGCGTTTTCTAGAAAAGCTTTGTTACGAGCCGTTTGTTGTGATGTAAGGACTTGATCACCTTTCATATTTTCTGTTGTATCGGCGTTTTGAATCACACATAAAAACCATGTTTGAAATAATGACAAGCAGTAAAAATCACGTAATGGTGATATATTACATAATTCGGATGAGACGGATTATGTATCTTTAGTATTATAAGGAAATAAATACCTTATGAAATTATATAGTTTGCTTATAGCTGAAACGATTCACCGTAAACTTGTTTTCTAGATGCCATTGGCGGATCCAGTTGGAGAGTTCCTTGGGTTCGAACCCCGCTTCTGGAAAAAAACTTCCAGTTTCTTGCAAGATTCGGTTAAAAATTGACCAAAATTGCAAAGAATGAGTTTAACCCCTTTTTCTGAAATCCCATCAAACCCCCTACTTTTTTCGAAGGCTGGGCCTGCCGGTGATACCAATTCCAAAGACAAGTAGGTTGATGATATTTTATTGCATAGAGAAACTATAGGATCGGCAAAACAATTACATCAATGGTTAATGGACTTCCAAATATTTTGGTTTGATCTGCACTGGTGAGACATAAGTTACCAATCTTGCGACCAATTTTCGGATATGTCTCAGAACCAAAAAAGACAACAACCCAATTTAAAGACCAAGAGGATCTTATTGATACAATTCCATGCATCAATTTTAATACCATCAAATGTCAAATCAAAAATCATCTAATGTCGTCTTTTTCTTTCCGTGTCTTGTGGCTGTCTCACGTCCTTGTTTTGTCTTTGTTTTTCTGTGTTTTTTTCTTGCCATGCCTTTGTTATCATCGCTTTCCTTGTCCCTTCGGTATTCTACTGTCGTTGTATCACTGATCATCACTGCATGATAATATTTATAGTAAGAAAATGTTAGGACCAACAAAAAAATAAGATTTATCAAACGACAAAGTAATAAAACCTTCTTAATTTTAAGTTTTATATTTAAGTAGCTAAAGAAGCAAAGTAAAAATCGTTGGTCAAAACATATGATTCGAAGTCCATATCTAGAAAAGTATTCATATTTTGCTCATTATCGCGTTCTCGAACACTTTATTAGATAAAATTGTGGGAATTAGCATAAAATATTTATATCATTTCACTGTAAGAGTGTTTACGTATTCTCTGGTGATACCAAAACGGCTGAGTCGGTTTTGTTTTATGTGACCTATTGACTTTGCTAGAGGGCAGATTTCCGGATATAGAACATAAGACCAAAATGTTTTCTGGGCAAATGCGATATGATTACCATTCTCTAACTAGGCATATGGCGTAAATAAAATTTACCCTCAAGTCGTATGTATGTTGATAAGCAGATACCAATAATTGTCATTTTAATATAATATGTAAATTTGGTTATTGAGGTACTGTCGCTATATTTGGTACCAATAACCTTGAACCATCTTGGCTTATGTCACAAAATAAATTTGAATATGACAATTTATCATATATTTCATGGTTTTTGGTGTGTTTAGTTAATGGTTTCTACAATTTCTTGTATAATTATAAACAATGTCACCGGGTACCAGCTGACAGCACTAGTTATTATCGAGATAAGATTGGCGCGGAGACAAAGAGCAGCGCCATTTTGATTATGTCCCTTTAATGAAGTGTTACGTGATAAGAAAAATGGCCTCTGGAAAAGTAAATACAGGAAAAAGCATTATGCAATAAAACAAATGGAGACTTTTAATATTGGAAAATAACCTTGTTCTCAATTTCACTGAGATAGGTCATTTCTTTCATACAAAAGATGGTTAAGGGTACACGCTAGGCAGTCATGCTATTAGAATCCCGACATTTCAGTCATACTTAGTAGACTTGCTCTGCTTCAGCAAAATAATATGCATATTATAATAGTGCGTTGTTTTTGTTAGTTTCAGGGCGTCTTGGTGAAAGCAAGGACGACCGTATACATCCTTAGTGCAAGTGTTGCACAGTGTTAACAAACTCATTACGGCAATTATAAGCGTTTTGGATCATTACAGCTTCAGAAGAGCCACAAAATCGAATAAAATCAAAACAAGGAGGAACATCACATTCAGGGAAACAATTTAAGCTGTCTACATGTTCAAGTAATTGCGTTACTTAAATTAGGGTCCTTTGCGTTTGATTTTCTCACATAAAATGTTTCCCTTATTCCGAAATTTATATTTTCTTTTGCTCTAATGTAGTACAGACAAGGATTTATACTCATTATACGTCCTTGATACATGTATATAGATTATGTCGCTAGATATCAAAGATTAGACCCAATTATATTTTCATGGGTTAGAGATTAAGAATGACGCCATTTTATTATGTCCCTTTATGAGAGCGTTACGTTATATAAATAATACCCTCGAGAAAAGTAAATATTATACAATAAAATACTCCGAGCCTTTTGTCACTTGGAAGATAATTACAAATGCCAATTACCTTTGACATACAAATGAAGGTTAAATTCAAAGGCAGGTGAAAACGGAATCAAGGGCACACAGAAGCTGCCACTGGCTATAAAAATTAATTTTCTTTCAACGATCAGTCAAATCATAAAGACTGCCCTTAAATTCTTGAATAACAACAACAGGGACTGAGTATGTCCATGGTTTAGTTAGCTCTGTTTTTGGTTCTTTGTGATTGGATACAAAAGGTGTTTTCTGTTATAAGTGGATGCTAATTTTGAATAAAAAATATCTTGCAGTGTTGAGCCAGTAAACAATACCCCGTTCGAGTGGTGCATGCTCTCTATATATTTTTGTTCTTGAGAGAATTACTCATATGGATACACTATTTATCATACTATCAAATTTTGGTATTTTTTTTTTATTTTTTTCAGTTTATATAATTTCCAAATGTTATTCTGACAACCAGTTTATAGCACTCCCATCTCATGATTTTATTATGTTGTGATCGTCTCCTATTAATCTTTTTGTCGGGCAACGGATGACAGTGATTCTTAGAACACTTTGCCAGTTAATTTTATGTTTGTTGACGATCCAGCGACATGGGCAAAAAAAAACATGGAATCAGGTAGCGTTCTTCGACAACTAGCAGTGAATTCCGCTCAGACCAATGCTAATGGTTATCTTGGGCTTACTATTAGATATGAGCTAAGCTCATTGTTCAATGGCCTCATGGCTTCAAGATGAAGAGCAACACAAAGAAAGCGTTGTTCAATTGCTTGGTTTTAATATATATTTGAAGAGACTTTGTCTTATATGAATTTACTCCATATCCTTTCATTGTTTATCTGATATAAAACTTGAACGGGCTGATATTTGAAGATTTTTTTTTCGCATTAAATACTGCTGAATTGGAAATTCTGATTTTGGCGTGAAGAAATGAAGAACGAAATTTAAGATACAAAAAAGAAACTTCAAATTATTGGATTTATGAACAGATTTCTGTTTTACTCCATACCATTTCATTTCATTTTATTTTTTTTTCTTTGAAAACTGCTTTGCTTAATCCCCAATTGTCTTTTTTTTTTTCATCTGCCCAGTTTCATGGGGTGTACCTATAGCTTTAATTTACAGTTTTCCACAAAGATTAGGTAGATTATATCACATTGACACATTACTCTTTATAACTGCATGTGTCAAATTAAGTTATGTAATTATGGATTTGTTGACAATAGTAACACACAATTATCATGGCTTAATTTATTGTTATAATCCAGGACAAAAGGAAACACACCATTTTGATTATGTCCCTTTAATGAGGTGTTAAGTATATTCGGAGGAAAGAGCTTAGACGTGTAAAAACTAACATTACGTATAAAAGTGAGAAAATTATAATTCACAAATCTATTATCACACTGTGTCATATATAATATGCCTTTATTATCACAATGACCAGTCAAAGGTTTACTGAATAAATACCAAATTATATCTATTGTGTTGAGATCCCGTACAACATATCAGTACTTTTTTTTAGAAAGTATTTTATTTCTTCTAAAAACGTCAATTTCCGTTTGTATCTGATTCCCTCCTCCTACTGAATTAATGTAGCGATCAAAGTGGGTGGAGTAATTTAGTTATATTTCTCATATCTTCAAAACCTTAATTGTACTTTTTATACAAGATGTAGTTTCAATATTTTCAAAAATCTTCAACATTTTTAGGGTTTTAGAAGCAAAATTGACAATCTCTATCGAATGGCTACCATAAGCTCTATTTAAACTCTCGATCTATCTAATAACATTCTTTTTCGTAAGAAAATAAATTGAAGGTGAATATATTTTTTTTAAATACAAAGAATAATTCAGAATTCAGTTTCGGAATTTGGGACTAATAAAGAAAGGGAAAATTTCGTAATATTTTCTATTCTTAACTAGTTCTTTTAAGGGAAGTCGAAGTGTCAGTTGTACAAAAAATAAAACAATACACATTTAGTTTGATATTACCTAGGTTCAACGATAAAGTTACTGACGTATTTCCAATAATACAGTTTTCTCAGATGGTATTACGGAACAGTGATACATGAAGGAAAACCAGATTCGGAAAAATCTTTTGACAGATTTTAGCTTCTTTGCAATTTTGTATGAACTCCATGAAAGTTTGATCATGAAAACAATGATAGGTGACCAGAAATAAATTCACATGAGTTTTTAGTAGACATTATGTTTACTTCTATGATCATATTTTAGGTGTAAAATGTATCGTTATTCTATCACAAACAAATGATAATAGATTGAAATACAAAAATACAAATCAAATAGAACTATAAAAATAGTTTGTATCGTGCTCTTTGTACTACATCTAGAGTACCGCCTCCATAAAATTTTTGTTCTAAGAATATATAGTAAATATGAGGCAAGCAAACGGACATCTTTGACTCAACAATTCAATTTTTTTAAATTATTTTTTTTTTTCAATTTTTTTATGAATTGCATGATTTATTTTAAAGAAAATTTCAACTTTCCTTTACATGTTTTACACTATAACTACAAAACTTTCCATATAGAAATTCCATACATGTACATGTATATATTAATAGATAAGACACGGATTTGCCACAGAGACATTTCCGTATTGAATCAGATCGTTAATCTATCATATCTGTCATTATGACATGTTCAACTTTGTGTCATTTAGTACATTCCAAATTTGGATAGTGAGGTGCGGGCAGGCTTTGTTACAATTTTATAAAAATGGTACACAAAGGATAAAGCCTAAGTTGTACATTCGTAACGCAGCAACATTTTTTATTAAGTTTAAAAATGAAAGAAATTATCCTATTTTAGTTGCAAGTTGAATCAGAAAATACAAACGATCAGTGGTTTCCATCGTTATAAGTAGTTATCTATTTGTAATATGTGTATAAAATCGCTTAAATGAATAAACAATCCAATACATTTTCTTGTTTACATCTTGTTAACCACTTGCTTCAAATAGATTCCGCATAAAGCGGCAAGAAAAGCATTCAACAGTGCTTGACAAGTTTATCATGCTTGGACGCCATTTTTGCCTTGCTTAATTTGTTAACCATTTTTTATTTTTCTTTTCACTAGTTCTAATATTCTGAAGAACATCAATAACAATTTAAAAAAATCTCTAGGCCGTTCTTGTCTATATTTTTATTGGTCTTCAGACTGATAAATAACATCCTAATTTACATACACATTATGTAACAATTCATTATAATGACACATTGTTATCGCCATTGGGTTTATTCTTTTCAAACTAAAAGCAATATTAATCTATGTAAGAGCCAAACTATTTGGTTTGAACTGGAGCGTAAAGTTATAATTCATGTAACGTACCGTCACCATGAACGAATAAAAAGGCTGTATATTTCATTTTAATATGGTTTCCTACATAAAGCCGTGTTAAAATAAGAATAACCATAGATTATAGTTGAGGCATGCGTACATCAGAGTTGTTTATACTAGATCGTTTATTCGTTATCCTCTCTACAAATGATTTTTTTTACTTTTTTGTACAATGATTTCTTTATGACGTTTTCACTCTTCATTTCATGGCCTAATTTTGAGAAATGAATTGATAGTCGATAGTCCCTTTCGTGTCACATGAAAGCGGGCGTGATCAGTTTTCGGATCCCTAAATTTTGTGTTTTGAAAATTTTTGTATTTGTTAATTTTTTGGATTTAAACAAAGGATTGTGCATATTAGCATCTATTGAGATATAATTCTTGTTTTAGGACATCTACTAATGTGAAACGTAGGGCTGTCGGCTGCGTGCTATATTGAATATTATGGCAGACCTCTCATTTACATGAAGTCTTTGGGTTCTGTTTTTTTTTTTTTTTGTGTGTGTGTCTTCGGAGATCATTTTGTTGATTTTCCGACTTCCCCCAACTTCAATACAACTAGATTTTTAACGGTATTGGTTGGGAAAGTACACAATGTCTTAACTGGATCACGTGTTGCTTAGTTTTGTGTTGGCTTCCAGGATTTTCCTCATATCGTATTGATTTCTTTAATGTGTATATGTTTTCGTAAAGTTGATTGCAGTAAGAGGTATATGGCGTCCATTAATCTGTTTTTGGGGCTTTTCAAGTTAAAACAACCTACGTTAAGGCTAAGGAACCAGGGAAGGCAATGCTCACAGCAATATAACGTGTGCATGTTGTTAAATGGTCTTCTTCATGTCTGACAATAAATTATGTATATATGACTTCAGGGACTTCCCATAAACAAACTAACTAACAATCGTAACTCCTTGTTCGTATGCAGCTTCTGTTTTAAAAGCTGAAATGGAGATAGCGGAGAAAAGCAGGAATTATATATAGATATATAAAGTCCCTGAGAAAAGGTAGAATTTCTGTAAAAAACAATGACAATGTGATAAAAGTATTAGTAACACCATGCCAACGAAATGTTGTGTTTTGTTACTTCATACTTCCGTTCTTTTTCCATATTCGTCGAATTTTAAAACTCCTCGCTGAAACTCTTGTTAAAATATGCTAAAAATGCTAAACAACTCAAGTTCGTGTTGAAATGACAATAAATAATGGTGGTCATGTTTTATTTCATGTAAGTTTCACACGATATGACCGGCTTCATCACATCAACATCTGTTGATTTATCCCCATTGTACTTTTGTTGCAATGCAGTGTGACATTGCAAGTCTTTGTAGATAGCCAAATATGGGACGTCTGAGTCGTGTTCAAACCGGAATACATTTTTGATACTATGCGAAAAAAATCAATACATAAATACATTGAGAGGAAATCACTCATTAATGGACACTGTTGAGCTAAGGGTGGTTTATAGCGCTTCAGGTTAATTGTTTTCGTCAATTAAAATTTATTTAAAAACTTATCATCTAGGAACAATTATAAGTATATACTTCTATTTCATAAATATTTTTTATGGGATATATAATTATTTCAAAAGATCAAGAATCCAGTCACTCCGTCTCACAATTCCCCATACCAAGTATTGACACCAGTCAGTCATATAATCTTGTGTATTCGAAACAGGAATGGTACAATTATGAAGACGAATGTGACAGTTGATCAGTCAAAAAGTTTTCTTGAAATTGACTCGATGAGTGCCCTGTGGTAGTATAAGGTTTGGTTGTCTTTTATTAGTCTTTTTGTCGAGCAAAGGATGACATCGGTTGTAAGAATATTTGTTGACGATCCCTAATCTATGAGTATTACATCATGGATTTAGCGTTCCGGAAGTCCGGAAATCAATTCCGCTCCAAACAGTGATAAGGCTTACCTTGAACTACTATGAGGTATGAACAAGGTCTCATGGTCACTTCGAGATGAAGAATAACAATAAAAGAATTGTTCAATTTCTCGGCTCCAACATGCATTTGTAGATACTTTGTCACTTGTGCATTTACTCTATATCCTTTTCATTGTTTATTGATATAAGTGTGAAAGCTGATACCTCCAATGACATTATTACGTCTATCACCGGGACCTAAGTGCGACTCGAGCATTTCCTTATTTATGTCAATGGCATTCAATATAAGTGCCTTATTTCAGTCAATCTGCACCTAATTGCATTTGATGGGTTTTTGCTTGATTAAGGCACTTAATCGAGTCGCAACTTTTCAAAATAAATGCAATTGGCGTAATTTTGAAATTCTTTCGTCGCACTTTGGCCCATAGAAGTATTATTTGAGTCAACAAAATACTTTTCTACGGAAGCGTTTTCATGCCACTAAGGACGTATAATTATACTTCCTTGATGCCACATAGAGTAAAAAACTATCTCATAATTATATGAGGGAGTAGCGAGTAAATTGTCGTCTACTGCCATGCTTTGACAGGACTCAAAGTCATTAATTAAAAGAAGTAAAGAAATACTGGAAAGCAATTGATATAATTCATGGAAATAAAGTTAATTGATAAAGGAATCATCATATAGGCCCGGTAAGTCACATTGGCTTACCTCGGATCTATAACAATGCCAATATGAAAAACATTATGCAATAATACTATAGTATGCGAGACTTGTCGAAATTTAGAACTCTTATCGTGACTCTTTTCTTGTTAAATATTTGTTGGTATGTTAACGCCACATATACAGGACAAAATTAATTGCATGACAAGTCAATACAACAAAGATGTATCATATTTGGTGACAAATGATTTAAATATATTGTGTATTCTTTTCTTACCTTTATAATGTAATCTGCAAAATCTCGAAAAAAACATGCTTCAAACGGTTTTAGAAATGTCCATGTTAAAGATCTATTATTAGTGTTATAGACATTCTTTTTTTAAGGGAAACATTTTATTTTTAGCTTTTTTTTCTCGTCCAAAAATTATGATTAGATAGCCTCTCACATCAGAGTATTTTTTTAGGTTCAAAAATGAAAAGAAACGGGGCAAAATAGATCCTCAACAAAGATGAGGGGGCGGACAGGGTTGAGGGAGACCGGGAGAAAGGAGAAAGGGGCGGGAGGAAGGATAAAAGGGGCGAGAAAGGGAGAAGTGAGAAAAGAAAATCAAAGAGAGACCGGGAAAAGGGGGCGAAAGATACGAAAGAGGGTGGGAGGGAGGATAAAGACACTCCCCTGTCCAACCCTCAAAGATGAGCAGTGGCGGATCCAGACTTTCTACTAAGGGGTCCGACCAATATTTTTTTCAAAAAGGGGGGACCCATTTTTTTAAAAACCCCTAGAAATTTTATGGGATTTCCGACCTAAGGGGGGGCCTACCCCCCCCCCTCCTTAATCCGCCAGTGATGAGGATAGGTGTACGAACTATAAGCTTAATTCATTAATATGAAAAGGAAAGGAAATAGTGTAAGTGTCAAGGAGACAACATCCCATATCCAGGTTAAAACGACCCAAAACAAAGCATCTAGGGGTCACCGTACGGTCTTCAACACATTGAGGTACTTCACACCATTTAGCAAGCCATAAATGGCCCCAAAGAGGTAAAATAAAAGTGAATAAATCAATGGAAACAAACCACATCCAATAACCCAAATATAAAGAAACTAAAATTTTATAAGAAGACAGGGACAAGCCAATCACAAACATATTCCTGACTCTCGCAAAAATTGCTGTGGCGTTAAACTCGTTTTCTTCGATCCAAACCCCCCAAACTCCAAATCCAAAGGCATGTATTTATGTCATAATTTGCAGGATATAAATGAAATGAAAATATATGAAGAATAGGCGCGAGTGTGAGATGAAAAATTCTCTAATTTCTAGCAAATTCAAACACCTCCTGATAGATTAGTTATCGAAATAATAACCAACATGTGTGTAAATTTGATCTGAGATGGCGATTGGTCAATCATGTAAATGTCTCGTTTCAGTTTCTAAAAATAGTACAACCGGATGTTGATGAAATTAAGACTTGCATCATTGCGAAATGGTTTTTGCATTTTAATGACTAAAATAACTAAATTTATTTATAATATGACATTTTTATCAAAAATATTGCACTCAACATCCCTTTCAATGAATGGCGCAATGATACACATAGCAACGATGATAGCAACAAAATGGTGGCATATTTTAGACTGGAGACAACGTAGATCGCTTTACTTCAAAATGAATTGAGTAGGAATTACAGAAACAATCTCTAGACAGGAATTACAGAAACAATCTCTAGACATTGTTTTCCGTTTTTTACGATAATTTCTCACTTCCCGATAATTAAATGTTCACATTTTAAAGTTCTCGGTCAACCTGATCACAGCATAGATGTATATTATTATACATCTATGATCACAGGCACTTGTTTCATAAAAATTGTCAGTCCCTCAACTTGTTTCATTAAAAATGTCAGTCTCTCAGAGGGAAGGACTGACATTTTTTTTATTAAACAAGTGCCTGTGATCTCAAAAATGTCAGTCCCTCAGAGGGAGGGACTGACATTTTTTTATGAAACAAATGCATGAGATCTCGATGTGAGAAATATACGTAATAAACTGGAACAATGTATATAACTCGTAAAATGATAATAAACAAAAACAACATCAATGGTGTGTTCATATATAAGAGATCTCGATGTGAGAAATATACGAAATAAACTGGAACAATGTACATAACTCGTAAAATGATAATAAACAAAAACAACATCAATGGTGTGTTCATATATAAGAGATCTCGATGTGAGAAATATGCGTAATAAACTGGAACAATGTACATAACTCGTAAAATGATAATAAACAAAAACAACATTAATGGTGTGTTCATATATAAGATGACTCATGATTGCAGATAAACTGCACAATTTCGGGAATTAGAAACAATTAGGGACATAAGAAATTAACACCAAAGGTATTGCAGAATCGAAGCTTGCTAAAGCACCAGTTCCAGTACAAATTAGGTAAATTGAAAGTTTTATTTTCAGGAGGGAAATTGTGTAACATCGTTCACAGCTATAAATTTCATTGCAAGATATTCAACTGAAGATCTTGTTCAATGTCATAGAGCCTTTTGTTGCATTAGCGAAAACTAAGAAACAAAGCATTTTAGACAGACCTTGAATAGAATTTCAGATTTATTATGTTTATTATGCAAGCCTCGTGATATGCCGAGATCAGATTCGCCCACATCAACAGTCTACTGTCAACGTCGACAAGCATGATGTCCAAGAATTAGAACATATATCAGGGAGTTGTTGTATAAAACTGATTCTTCTACTTTCATCTACTTTTACCTACTCATTTCAGCATTAATAAAACGGAACAGCAACATCAAAATACTTATACTTTGCTATAAAATGTTAAATTTTGTTGGAGAAAAGCCTACTCATTTCAGCATTAATAGTGTGGAATAGCAACATCATGATACATATACTTTGCTGTAAAATGTTACATTTTGTTTGAGAAGTGGCGAGTTACAGAAAAACAGGATGGCCTTTTCAAAATATCATTTGGTCCGCCCTTCGGTTTCGGCATTTAAATACAAATAAACAGTTCCGGTTATCAACCCAACACGGCAAGTGTTGTTCATCCTGAACACAGTTCATCAAACTGTTTATATTATTACCATGTCATTGTAAATTGTGGTTACTGTGACCTT
>MJUU01065153.1:0-13873 GCA_002080025.1 Modiolus philippinarum | reverse complement strand
CAGGCCGATAAGTGATTAGTTTTAAACAAAAGATATGGAACTCTTCATTAAACGAAACAAAAAAGGTCTACTTAGATTGTTTTCCGTAGTTACAGATTTCTAATCAGAAAATTTAATGATTTTTTAAATCGTGTATTTTATTAAGGTTCACAAATAATGTAAATGTTCGCCGATTGATTGTTAAGTTTGTTTTTTGTGTATAAATTGCGGTTTTAGTGGACTGAAGTTGGTGTCTATCATTCTGGATGACTCAAATATACATCTCCAGATTTTCTCCAAAATTGGCATACTGATTCATAAAGAATTGATCAATACGTGTGCAAAATTTCATTTCCGCCCTTCCACGCAAATTCCCAGAATAAAACCCCAAAGTTCGTGGAGTCTGCTACAATACTGGCTCTATTTTTAGAAATGAAATCGAATTTACCTATATACGTCATGATTACAACTTAGGATCAGAGGCCCATTTAGGTAATCATAATTTGATTTTTTGTCTAAAGTTTGTTTTATTGTTTTGAATGGAACAGTAAACATTCGACTACCGTTCCTAATAAATATTTAGATACTGAAATCTCGAAACATTCCCATTAATTTCGTATGATTTTATCAAAATATGGTACATTGATCCTTGTGAGTGCCTCGGCAGTGTTTATAAATAACATTTACCGCCAAATAATGAACACAATGGAAGATACCATCCTCACTTTTACCTTGGTTACGGGATATCATTTTGGATTTTTGAAATATACATCTTTGAAATCAATTATTGCACATTTTCCCTTCAAGATTAATACTTTGGCTATCTTTTAATACAGAAATTGTGTACGCCCCCGGTAGTTTTTTTTGCCTTTTGATAATATTTTATTGTCACTAGGTTGATTTGAGTGTGGTCGCAGTGAAGACATTTCACATCAACTAAAAACAATTGAACGTGCAATAGCAGACAAATTGTTAACTTTTATTTCGTAAATGTTTTTGTTTTACTAAATGCATCGTTTCTTTGTGATTTATATACCCGAACAAGCTTAATATCTAGCCGTTACTATGCACCTTCAACAGACGGCGTGTTTCTAAAATATGGCTGATGAAGTAGACGCCCACCTCATTAGCATGTTTAGAAGGGAGATAATTTCACACAACGACTTTTCGGACTGATAGTTTTGTGAAATTTGTGTCCAAATTCTAGTTCAAGTTCAGAAGAATAACAATGAAGCTTTCACGACTGAAGTCGTGAAAATCCTTAATAATCGGAAGAATAACAATAAGGTCTTTCACTGTGGTGAAAGACCTTATTAGAAGTGCTGAAATTTACTGATGAATACAAAAATTACAAACATTGTCAGTCTTTGATATTTCCAAGGAAATTGTATCAATATTTTAAAAAATTTTGTGCATCTACAAGTAATATGCAATAATTTTTACAAAGATACTTAAACTCGCTTAACTTTTAAGGTGTCTGCAGGGTATTAATTTCCTATTATAGAATTTTGTGAAATTTTCTGTGTAGAAACATATTTGTATTATTGTTCAAAATTTAAAATAAAATTTGGGGGCACCGTGCATTTAAGCGCAAAATCTGTAATTGAAAGTTTCAGGATTTTACATAGAAATGATAGGGAAAATGATCATATGAGAGGATAGTTTGAAAAATCTATTATAGAATTTTTTCATACTTTGCATGTGTTTAATAATCATTATGTAGTTTACATATAAAAAATAAAAATTAGGGGTCACCGTTGAAATAAGAGAGACAGTGGCGGATCCAGACTTTCTGCCAATATTTTTTTCAAAAGGGGGGGGGGGGGCCCGGAACCCAATTTTTTTAAAAACCCCTAGGAATTTTAAATATTTCCCGACCTAAGGGGGGCCCGGGCCTAAATCCGCCACTGAGAGAAAAACTGCAAAATATTAATTTCTGTAGTGATATCTTTGTTAAACTATTTTATCAAATTATCTCACTTGAATAATTTCTGTGGTCTGTAAATCCAACATCAAATTGAAAGCTCATGTGTTTTAGCTCACGTTTTTGTAACCAAAATGAAATAAAAATGATAAGGAATATAAATTTTAAATAAATTTGAACTTCTTTTCATTTCAAATAACTATTTTGTTAAATTTCTTATTGAATGAAACCTAAATGAACAATTATTAGACAAACATGGCGGAATAATACCACTGAGACACCTTAAGTGGAAACTTGCAGTAGCATGAAAGTGTGACGGTCTAAAGAACGGACAGTCTGAATGGAGCTAATGACGAAATCTCCAAATTTTCATTGAAACGTGGGCGGAAAAGGAAAAAAAAAACCAAAAAGATTGACTTGGAAATTATGCTGATCAACAAACCTTGGATATTTGTGAAAATGTCAACATTTTTGTATTGTATTTCTTAAGACGTTATAAACTAGTTGTATGATTTTTTTCCAGAAGACATAATGTGCACGTTTGGAAAGTATGCTATTTTATATCGAAATTGATTAGTGCCATAAAGTGTTGAATTACTTATGTTTCAAATAAAATCACACTGCGTTTGATGCACAGAAAGCATCACCGAGCGTCAAAAATCACAGTTGGTAAACTATTCAATGTTTTTACAAGATAAATCTAGATAATAGTGCCGTGAAAAACAATATTAATTATTTCTTAATAATCTCAGAAGCTTATGTGCACTTCACTTGATTGCACATTACATTGAATTTCAAATAAATGTAGAGGCTTTTCAGAGTTAAGTGCTCAACCCCGCCAATTTTATAGCATGCCGTCTGCCATTTTCCCGCCATTTTTCGATTCGTTTACAATAAAATCCAACAGTAAAAATATTACGAACAGACTTCCATTACAAATAGAATGTTAATGTGTCTAATGCTATGTGTAATATTATTTTTATTTCTCTTAAAACACATCGTAAACTTTATAGCGAGTAAATTTTCTACGTGGGAAATTTCAAGAAAGCATTTATTCTCGTCTCTGTTTTGATAATAAATAAAAAGTTAAATTTATTTTCATATATACTATCTTGAATTAAATTTGTATTTCCTGTAAAAAGCGAAATGAGGTCAAGGTGAATGGATATTTAAAAATCAGTACTTTTGTCCTTTGATCTGCAAACGAACCTATTTACCGCAGATCGGTGCTGTAATATCCAATTTAATTAAAATTAGATCTACTAATTGTTCCCTTTAGTCAATGTATGGGAGAGCTGACAACACTCTATTTTACTTTCTGTTTCGATAATTCATTCGAAATCCTGGGTTTTCATCATAAAGCTTAATGTCTTCATAATCATGTAGACTGGATTCTGTGAAATGGGATGTTGTTAGATCTACCTTTACTTGCAGTGACTGTACAGAAGAATTGGTAGATCTAATTCTAGTTAGATTGTGTATTCCCGAAGTTACAATCACCTGATATTTCAGCCCTAATAAGTTTAAGAATAACTTAATACCGTAGGAACGAATAACTGTCTTTATGACAATTAGAAGCAAAAGGTAAAATTACACCAAAAACATGTGCATGTGTATTTTTTTAAGTTCACTATTGTTTTGACCCTGCATCCATGACCAGAGGAGGCATGGATAAAGTGTTATTCGACATCTAGCAATGAATTCCGTCCAAACCAGTGCTAGGTACTGTCTTGAACTTACTATGAGATAGAGCAAAGCTCATTGTTTAAGGTAGATAGACACTTATATTCAAATCCATGAGATTTGGCTATAAGTCGGCTTGATTGGAGATCAAATTCTACCAAACAAAAATCTCAAATAAAAGGTATGGGTCACCATGCTTATTCTATTCTTGAATTGAGGTCAAAGTTTGCTCATTTTCAGCCATTTTTTATCTAAATTTACAAAGAATGCACGGGGAAAATATGGAAAGGCTACTTTCAGCTTAATAGAAATGAAACTTTTATCCATGAAAATTTTATAGATTTTTGTAAATATATAGTTTATGATATGATCTATTGATTATAATGAAAAAATGTTTATATCACCATGCTTTTAACGGAGATATTTTTAAAAGTGTGCGGATTAATCATAATTTACGGGAAAAGGGAAGTAATTCGCGGCAAAGTGGACAAAATATGACGTTTCACATTATGTCAGCCAATTATGACGTCGCAAAGGAAAAGCTGTCAAATTACTGTTCCGGCCCGAAAATCAAACCTATTCCGTATACGAATCTTTATCAGCGCAACAGTGTGTATTTACCTTAAGTGCTCTTGCTGAAGTCTGGGTCCTTCTCAGCTAAAGTTTGGAGGCAGATTATTGGTAAACCATACACATCAGGATTTACGGCATCAGTCATGTTTAAATAAAATTTATTCAGGAGATAAAATAAACAACTTCAACGCTTTCAGTCGTATAGAAATATATAATTTTATGTTTAAAAGTTGATTTAAGCATCAAAATCGCGGCCATTTTTGTGACATTTTCAACCCCAATTTCTAATCTCCGTTGAAACCCTTTCATCAGCTTTTTGAGAGTGTAGAATGTTTACAAAAAGCTTCAGGAGAGTTTAAAGGTGTAAATAAACAATGATTTTGATAATAAAATATGTTATTTGTTTGCTTTTTTCAAATTTAAAATCTGCTGATTGGACGTTACCTAGTCGGTCAAAATAAACACTATTTTGGCAAGGTAATTAACAACATTTGGTTGCATGTTTTTCGCATGATGAAGCATATAAGTTATATCCTATACCATACTTTGTATAAAAAAATGAGAAATCATAAGGTGATAACAATCTCAAGGCTGGTAATTTGCGATTTTCAATGTGAACTTCTGAATTCTGTCAAATAGTTACGTCCGTAACAAAACCGTTTAATTTCTTTCGGATATCATTTAGGTGGCCACCAATGTCGTTTTTACTTTATGTATATGTATGCATAATGCGTCATCATAGTAAGAGCACATCACTAAGCCTTTTAAAAGAGTTCATATTGGTCGGTGCATGGTCGGTCAAATAGTTTTTAAGGCTAACGTCCGTAATGAATCGCATATCATAAAATCAGCTCAACCTACTAGCAATTAAAAATAGCTGAGGGCATAATATTAAAAAATACATTCTACTGCGATTATCGCTTACAAATTCAACAGAACCCAACAGGTAATGAGCGGGCGTAACATAATGACAATTAAGCAATAACTGTACATTATTTTCATATCCGAGGGCGTCAATCGTAGATTTGACGGTCAAAAATGCAGTTTACAGGCGACGCGCAGCGGAGCCTGTAAACGGATATTTTTGACTGTCAAATCAAGATTGACGCCCTCGGATATTAAAATAATGTACTGTTATTGCGATTCTAATGCAATAAAACAATATTTTTGTCGTATTTTTTTAAAAAAGGCAAAAAATAAAAATTCCGCCAAACGACGTTAGAATCTTTTGTGTTGAACGCCGTCATAACAACACAACGTCAGAGCTTCACTTTAAATGCATTTTCACAAGCGGAGGACATTTTTTGGTTTGCTGTACGCTTCAAATTGTAAGTAAATGCGATTAAAAGGTGTTTTAACGATAAAAATATGTTTAGTTTTGCTTTATGAACGAGATACAAAAGTTTTGTTGTTTTGGATTTTCAAAATGGCTACCAAATGGCGGCAAAACGCGGAACCTACTCTGTCCAAGGCATGTAGAAAGAATATTTGACGGTCACTTTTGACCAATGAAATCTACTGTTACATTCATGCTGCATTAGAATTCGAGTTATTGCAGATGTTACCATTTGACATGCATATTTTGTACGGATGTCACCGTTTGACATACAGATAAAGATTGGAAGTTATCCATTGACATGTGCATTCTGTTTGGATGCTACAATATGATCAGGGGATTTTGTTGGATGTAATCTTTTGACTGTCAACTCACATCCGAATAAATAAATAAATGGTGCAGTTTATAATTACTCTAACATTGTTGTTTCAGTTTTTTTTATACATGCATTCCATAATTTATAAAAGCAATCCATGGCAAACTATTAAAATGTCTTTTTCAGCTAAACTGCAATGAATACGGACAAACGCACAAAAATTAAAAAGGCTATTAAGTGATCACTTTTGGATCATATATAGAGCATAGAACCCAAATTTACTATTTTTGATTGTAAAAAGATGGTTTGATCAGGTATTTAGAGAATTCTCGGATTTTGTAACGATGGTAATGATCATGACATCAGTTAAATTTGGATTTAAGAAAAAAACGTACAGCTTATGATGCATATTTGTATGAATCAGTTTCCTATTATCACATTGTTGAATATAAATAAAAAATCTAAGATATACCCCCATAAACGGTTATTTTTCCCAAGTTTTAATCTCTGTTACGGATGTTACTGAAGAATTCAAACCTGGACTTTTTATTTACAACTTTATTTTTAAGTTTTACTGTCATTCAAACATCAAAAACTGAAACCTGGAATTAAAAATTTTTAAATACTAAAAGAAAACAAATGTAAACAGCTCCATACTGTCCAAAAATATAAATAAAGTTACGGACAAACTATTGACATTTTGACACGATGATGTCAAATAACGTCCATACAGATATATATTTATCTAGGTGTATACTTCAATTTTGACTAAAGCGTTTCACCAAGTTTTTCACCTTAATCTATTTAAAACAAAATGGATAAGGACAATGCAGAAAGAACTACAGGACTTCCTAATATCGATAACACCAGATAGACAACAATATCAAGTAACATCCGTTCGGATACATATAGCTTACTGGGTATGGTTATAATTTTTGCTAAAAAAATTGATCCTGTGCATTGACTAGTTTCCACCTTAATCAATTTTGAAAAATGGATAGGGTGAAGACTGAAAGAACTGCATGACTCTCCAATATCTATAACTGTGTATAGATCTGTATCAGTGTATAGTCCCCTGCTATTTTAAATCAATTTCAAGCTAACTAACATAGTGAAAGAAATCTCTATTAAGATGACTAAAAAATTCCAAATACTATAAAAAGCACTCTGAACTTCCAAAAATATAAGGTGGACATCTTCAATTCATCCACAATAAATTGATAAACTCTGACAGATTTGAGAAAACCATTTATCCAAATTATTTGGACAGACAGCAAACTGACGGACGGATCAGCTTGCACTCAAGTTCTTGGAAGAGTTCATATCTCAGTTAAGGTTCATTGTAGGATCATCTACCTTGGTATATGCATGCATTTCAGATGGTATATCAGTATCCGGGCAAAGTTGTGTCATTTTGACCTACATTTTCTGCTTGAGTTGTCATTACTTCCCTTTGGGTCGTTGTCTCTTTGACACATTCCCTGTATCACTTCTTTTTTGTCTCGCCTGCGACGACTGTCGCGAAAGCGAGACATAGCGAGCATAGATTCCGTCGTCATCGGCGTCGTTAACATAAATGTTAAACTTTTTTTGAACTTCAATATCTTTCTCAAATCATTTTCAATATCAATGAAATTTTGACACAATGTTCACTACAACTTCATTATTGTTTCCCAAGTTCATTTTTTGAAAAAAATAATGCCAACTTTTCCGTATTTTTCAATTAGTTGGACTTAGTTTTTTTCGTTGAATTGTTTTTGTTTGCACTATATCTAAGCATCTACATGAAATAGACTGCTGCTTATTGGTAAGTGGTTACATCTTTAGTAGTGACAAACATCCTTACCAGAATAATGTCACCTTGACCTATATTTTCTCCTTCAATGAATTTGGCTAAATTTTCTATTTAGGTCCATATATAAACAGTTTTTAAACAAAATTGAGAATAAAGACTTTAATTTTGATGTAGAATTGTTGCATATAGTCCATAGATGCACGATAAGCTTTCGGATTTTATTCTGGTTCCAACTTTGGTAAATTTTCTGAAAATGTCCAAGACAACAATTTTTGAAATTTTTGCATACAATCAAATATCTTGGCCATTTCTTCATACAAGACATAATTCTGAAAACTACGAATGAAAAAATATGGTTCCAGTTTTGGTAAATTTCCTGAAATTCCCAAAGACAAGCAATTTTGGGGAATCCTTGTTTGCAACCATGTGTTTTGATGAATTTTAGTCGAAAGCAATATTTTCAATGATTTGATTTAATTTTTTTTTGTATTCCAATTTTGGTAATTTTCGTGAAACTGTTTAAGACCAGTTAGCCAGAACATCTTGAAAGACCAAATATTAGAATGATAGTGGAGTGAGCAGGCGAGACACTAGGTTCCGCGGAACCTTTACGAATTATTTCTAATTGAATACCGGGTATATCATAATTGTTCAATTTTCAGCCACTGTATGTTACATGTTAATGTAAACTTAATATGCGTCCATCTCTGATTTTGAGCAGTATCAAGACAAAGTTATATTATTGTGACCATATGCAACAACGATGCGAACTTTGTAATCGTTGATTACCTTTGTGTTTCGAATGGGGGTCTGATATGGGTGATAATGGATGATGGAGCTTTCAGTTGCCATTGACAACAAACTTGAAAACTGAAATTTTGGAAAAAAAATAGATTCTGCTAAATTTTAAATTCAAATCTAAGGTTGCTTCTGGAAGTGAACAAAGCATAAACTCTGGACCTTAGTGGAAATACCATTCATCTCTCTATGTCAGCCATGACCCAGGTGAGCATTGCAGGCTCTTGAAAGCCTGTTGTTTCATGTGTTTCATCATTATTAAAGAGAATTTGAATCGCCCATCTACTGAGGACATTAGAAAGTGCCTTATTCTGGTGCTTAAACTATGTTTGAACAAATAAAAGCAAACCAATGAACATTTTTTCAACCTAACCTTTAAATTGGAACAATTTATGCATTTGAGTTATGAATTTATTTGGATTAGATAAAGTTCCATGTTATAAACAGATCTTTTTCTTAGCCTTTAAAACCAGGATGTTTTTTGGAACAGTCAGTGTATTGGAACACATTCTTAGACTCATCAAAGAAATAATAACAGTACAGCTATATTCAAAGCCATGTCTTTAATCAGCACTTAAAGTTCTTGTACATTTTGCAAAAGTCTATACATACACTGTCTTCTGCCATGAATGTTTTCCTAACAAACGTTCTTCCATTGTAACATTGCTTTGCCTTTTTTGTTAAAACATAGTTTAAGCACAAGAATAAGGCACTTTCAAATTTCCTCAGTAGATGGGCGATTCAAATTCTCTTTAATAATGATGAAACACGTATAAAAGTAAAAAATTAAACGCCAAGTTACCCCATGTTCAAAGTTCTTTCGCTTAGCACCTTGTATGTTTAAATGGAACAGCCCCAACATTTAACGGAGGAGACGACTAATTAAATAAAATAACCAGAGGCAGTAAATGTGCATGGGCATGCCCATTTTACATCCCTCTTGAGCTTGCCAAGTTCAGGTCTAATATTTGCTTGAATCCGTCTGTCAGTTTGCTGTCTGTCCAAATAATTTGGATGAAATAGTTTTCCCAACATCTGTCAAAGTTTATAAATTCATTATGGATGAATTGAAGATGTGCATCTCATATTTTTGGAAGTTCAGGGTGCTTTTTTATAGTATTTGGAATTTTATAATCATCTTATTAGAGATTTCTTTCACTATGTTAGTTAGCTGGAAATTGGTTTAAAATAGCAGGGGACTATACAGATCTATACACAGTATCGATATTGGAAAGTCATGCAGTTCTTTCAGTCTTCACCTTATCCATAAATTTCAAAATAGATTAAGATGGAAACTGGTCATTGCACACGATCAAATTCTTTTAGGAAAAATTATAACCATACCTGGTAAGCTGTATGTATCCGAACGGATGTTACTTAATATTGTCAGATATCTGGTGTTATCGATATTAGAAAGTCCTGTAGTTCTTTCTGCATTGTCCTTATCCATTTTGTTTAAAATAGATTAAGGTGAAAAACTTGGTCATTGCAGAGGATGAAACGCTTTAGTCAAAATTGAAGTATACAACTAGATACATATATATCAGTATGGACGTTATTTGACATCATCATGTCAAAATGTCAATAGTTTGTCCGTAACTTTATTTATATTTTTGGACAGTATGGAGCTGTTTACATTTGTGTTCTTTTAGTATTTAAAAATTTTGATTCCCAGTTTCAGTTTTTGATGTTTGAATGACAGTAAAACTTAAAAATAAAGTTGTCAGGTTTGAATTCTTCAGTAACATCCGTAACAGAGATTAAAACTTGGGAAAAATAACCGTTTATGGGGTATATCTTAGATATTTTTTTTAAATTCAATAATGTGACAATAGGAAACTGATTCATTCAAATGTGCTTCATAAGCTGTACGTTTTTTTCTTAAAATCCAAATATAACTGATGTCATGATAACGTCCGTCACATCATTACCATCGTTACAAAATCCGAGAATTCTCTAAAATACCTGATCAAACTATCTTTTTACAATCAAAATTATTAAAGTTTGGTTCTATGCTCTATATATGATCCAAAAGTGATCACTTAATAGCCTTTTTAATTTTTATGCATTTGTCCGGATTCATTGCAGTTTAGCTGAGAAGGACCCGACTACAAGGTGAACTATGAACAAAACCAGAGAAGTCTGAAATTTTTTCCAACATGATAGACATGAAAACTGAAAGATCTTTGGATTGACCTCTGGATCGAAGAAACTTTTTGAATCACCATTTGTAAAGTATTGGTATATTTATTACAATGTATTTGATCATACATGCGATGTGTACCGCGAAAACTGCTCATAACTATTTCGGGAATTCATGTCTCAAAAGGGCAAGCAAAATCTTACAAAACGTATAAAAAAACTATTATTAATAGCTTATCACCATATGTTTTAGTTCAGATTTTCGATGGGTAGATCACACAAGATGTTCATTTTATAACTAATTCACCGAAAGCGTCTTTATTATTCTGATGACTTAACTTGTTGCATATAATATCTAATTATCGTTTATCTGCATTATATCAGCATCAACATCGACAACGTCATCGACTGTTAGTCACATACAACATCTAATCGACCGGTCGCTATCTATTTAATGTTTAAGCCTAACAGACAAACACAAGATACCAAACTAGAAATAAGCTTTTGTTTTCAGTACATTTGGAAACTTGCATGATCACAATTTTATAAAATTTTTGATTTAGAAAAACTTAGGTAAAGCTCTGTTTTTTCACACTTTTTTGGCAGCCAATTAGGAATTTGTTCCCAGTTAGCTTTTATACACCTTTTTGGCCTTTGACTTCCAGGTAATTTGACTTTTTTCTGAATTTGCAGGACATACGCTGCAGAACCTTATTTACAGTTACATACAACCTTCGGCAATTTATAAAACACACAATGCATTGTGGGAGATGGAGTGGCGAAGTATCTTGAAGAGCCTGTGTGTCAGAAAATCCTGTCAGAGACCATACTACGTCAAGTATATCAGCTTCCCATCGAGGGCAAATTAAATAAATTAATACAATTAGCTAAAATGTAACAGGAATAAACGTGATTCCCTAAAAGGAAGGGTTATTCAGTTAAGATTTTGAAGCAAAGCAGTGTCTGGCAACAAGTTTATATTAAAATCTTATGAGTAATGTATATGATTGGCCAGGAAAGTTATACACCAGTAAAAATCATTCAAGTACTTTCCATAATGCTATAATTTCTTAAATTAATAATTATATGACATTGTCATCAGCAGAACTAAAATTTACAGCAACGTTTTGGTTTTTAGCTGGATCATATCACTCTGGGTCAACATTGCTGTATCTTACAAAGTATATCAGAATGCCATACCTAACGGAGAAAAGGTACCAGATCCTTGTCATCCAGGTCAGCTATGGAAAGCCGTGGGTCATAAAAACAAGGAAGGCGGAACGCAAAGAAATCCATTCGGAATAGATTTTGAAAGGTCTGGAAAGGTTTGCACATTACTACAATAAATTTGAATGCAAGAACAACACATCGTCAAATGAGTGCCGAAGCAAAAAGAATGAAACACCTAATACATAGAGACATTTTTTTACTATAGAACACGCGTTTTTATTGGCAAAACAATTGTCGTGTCACATCGTTGTATTTATTCAATAGATATGTTGCCTATTTAGTATTACACACACTGTTACTAATAAAAAAGGTTAGAATACATCTACAGACCAATATCGAATGAAAAAGTCTAAGACCAGAAAAGGCATGGATGAAGGTTGTTCGACATTTAACAAATAATTCTGCTCAAACCGATGCTAAGGACCGATTTGAACTTACAATGAGGTGTGAGCAAAGCTCATTGTCGGGTGCCTCAAGGTGACTTCAAGATGGACACGACAAAAAACCGTTGTGCCTTTGCTTGGATCTACAATATGTTTTTGTAGGGACTTTTTGCATTTACTCTATACCCTTGCATTATATATTTAGAGAAAACACTCGACGTTTGATCGACGTTTGATAGCAAAATGAATTAATAAATTAATTTTACACAATTTCATGTCGCGATGATTTGACTTCCTTTCTAACCAAACTAGTTATTCAAGCATTTGTTCCTTCTCCATTAAGAAAGCAGTAATAAGAAGTAATGATAAAGACACTGTCGGAGTAGTGTGTCCAACTAAGTTGATATTTCTTACCGAGGCCTGCCACTTTGCGATGTAGAACATCTTTTAAATGGTCCCTATTAAACGGGCCCTCGAGCATACATCTATCCATCTCTGTGATGTGTCCTCAACTGAATCAATATTTTACATATAAAAACAAGAAATACCGATTTCAGCATTAAATTCGCAAAAGTCTTAAATATCAGTAAATCATTTTTGTTTATCGTATCCATCAATGAGTAGAATTTTGTCTTCCTTATCCTCAGCCTCTCAATAACTTTTGTAACAATAATATCAGGAAAATTAATCTAATTTCTGCCGTCAATATTTTGTCAGAAATGGACTCAAGATCTGTGTTTGCTTGACTCGGATGGTGATGGCAGAACCAATGGTGAAGAACTCGGAGATCCAAACTGTACCTGGACTGGTTCTACAACTCTCAATGTTTCAACAGACAATATAACGCACCCAGGTATTAAATGAATTATTTCCACCAATGGAATTCACCATCCTGCTTTTCCCGTTTGGTGTCGCTCCTGCACTATCAGGTAACTCGCGGGAAAAGCTGTATTTCACGCATGTTCAAAAATTGTTTATTGTGCGTGTATTTTCCCGGTATCGCGACGTCACAGAACAAAACCTGATAGTGCAGTGGTGACACCACATGGGATAAAATATGAAAGGTGAATTCCATTGATTCCCGATTGTTTTTGAACATCAAAATTTCAAATTGGTCACCATTGGTTGAATGGAGCAGATGACGTTCACGCTTCTGGTTCTTATTGATAAGGAAAAAGCATTGGGAAAAGTCAGAAAATTAATACAATCTAACACCATTGAAAGTGCAAGATCGAGAAATCTCAGACACCCAAGGGTAAGATTTTAATATTTCTCTGACGAGGCTTGCCGAGTCAGAGAACCATTGAAATCTTACAAGAGGGTGTCTGAGATTTCTTAATCATGCATTTTCAACGGTGTTTGATTGTTTTTCTTACAAAATACAAGTTTGTCCGCCATGTCTAAGCAACTTACTATGACGTCGATAACGTCATAATGTATTTTCGCACGTGAAATTCTTATCTCACCCGTGGGTTGAGACAAGGATATCTCAAACGGCTAAAAATAGGTACTGGCTTGTCTCAAATATGAGAATAAAATGTCTTTCTGTGAGTATAGATAACATATCCAGTTGTATACCATTAAGGTATCAAACCACCAATTCAACCAATCAGAGTTGGAACGTATGAGAAAATAGACCTTTTGAATCTCAAGATAGACTTTGTACTCTTGCAACTTTAAAACAATTCGAGGGAATTTATACATTGATATATTA
>MJUU01065147.1:71384-91803 GCA_002080025.1 Modiolus philippinarum | reverse complement strand
GCAGGCGGGATAGCCACTGTAGATGGGATTGCCGGTAATAGGGTGTGAATATGATTATTTAGATAGTGTCGAAAATCGTTGAACGGCATGCGACCTTCAGGTCGCGCCGTTCAACCATTTTCGACACTATCTAAATAATCATATTAGTTGGTTCAATGCATGATAATATTTTTGTGCGGTTATGCAAACCTGTTTGTGTTTAACTAAGAAAACGATAATTACAAAATGACCTACATTTAACTACACGATCTATGTCGACTGACCGCGTACTCTGGACAATACACAGCCGAATGATGTATTGATTTTTCATGTTGTAAAAAGTTTACATGGCGTTTTCGTAATACATGGAGCGAAAACCTTTGAAAATGAATGCAAATAAAATATTTCATATAATTAACATGTTATTCCAAGTATAGATGTATTTCACATTTTAATTTTTTAATGTAAATATCAGGCTGAAATTAGTTTTACATTACGTGGAAGAAAACTATGTTTAACTTTAATTACGATATGTTTATTTATCCATGCTTACTGCATGTTTGTGAATTTTGTCCTTATGTACAATTTTTATATGTACGCTTTTGAATGACTTTGGTCTACATGTAGGTGAAACACTTCATTATCATGATTATTGATTGTCTGGTGTAGGGTCGGACATGGTTATTTAGCAGGTGGTTAATCAGCCAATAGAATTCAAGTTTACATCCGCATAACCGCACAATTGGTTTTACAGGATTCTCCTGGACGAAGAGAGGACATGTGGCACATTTCCTGGAAAAAAGCTGTTGTGTATCTAGATGTTTGTATTAATTGACATAATTAAAGTATTTTTAGAGGGGTAAGCCTGATTGCCGGATTAAGTGCCGAACAGGTAGATTAGTCAAATTTGAGTGTGAAGAGACAATCGTTGTTTCTTAAATTGTATCTATACTGTACCATGAGTGTCAAAAATATCTTTTTTTCTAAAAAAAAAACGTACAAATCATGACAAAAATATTTTTTTTTCTAAATAAGATACAAATCATGACACTGCAATTCCAAATAAACGGTCATTGCCAATGCATTCAGTAATTTGCTAAAAAAAAACCCTTACACACCACAATCACGGGGGAATAGTTTTACCAACTCCACACTGCATTTGTGATATAAGGAATGAAAAATTAATGTAGAAAAGATAACAGGAAACTCTCACAATGGCAAAAAATTACAAGCAGGTGCCGCAATCTACCAGGGATACCTATTATCTACTCTATTTTATTGATCAATTTCAGACTTAATTATTATGTATTTAATTACTTAAATATAATCAGTTGTCTATAAACGACGCATTCAACTGGTTTTTGTTTTATTTCTCATAATGGCCCATATTACTTTCAATAGTTTTGATATAGATTTTAATCATCATTTAATGCTGTTTCTTTGTTCACGGATTTTACTAAAGCCGGAATTTTCGTGAATGCATTTAACCCCTTCTTGACATCTTTTACAATGCCAACAACTCCTTTACCGATTTTTGTTGTGATATCATCTTCAAATTTACATTCAATTTCTTTTATTTTATCCTCTTTACCAATTGCTTCTAGTATCTTTTTAAAGTCGTCGACGTCACCAAAAGATACCGTTTCTAATCCTATATTAATGTCGATTTCCACTGAAGACCCAGACGACACTGATTTATATACGTCGACCCCTTTTTGTAACATAGTGAAAATTTCGGAAGTGACATCTTTCCATTCACTTTTAGAACATCGGTCCAAAACACTAGATACTACTTCATATCTTCCAAGGTATGCGGCGATATCGAGTGGACTTTGTTTGTAATTATTTTCCAACTGCATGACGTCAAATTTGTTTTCGCAAAAAAACTCTATGTACAATAAAAATCGTTCGTTCTCCTTCACAGTAGCGACCATATGGTGAATGATGGTATTACCTGTGGTATCGACGTGACGGCATAATACAGAATATAGTTCTTTAATGCTATCAAAGAGAGTGAAGTATTGACCGTTACACGTCAGGCCATCAAGGAATTGCACCATAGAATTTACTGAAATTTCAGTATCACAGTTGAGTAATTTTTCGCAAAATTCTTTTGCTATTTGATGCTCATTCATCACATCAAAATATTCACCAACACAGACAGCATCCACTCTATCCTGGAGTTTTTGAATCAATGAGTCAATTAGAATTGTCGGATCTACTCTGACTACAAGATTAGAGTGTTCGTATTCTAAAGTATCTGGTCTGATGTGCTTCAATAATATATCACTGTTACAATTTTCCACAAAACTGTCAGGAAATGCATATCCAAATGAATTCTGTAAGGCACTTGCCATTGTCGTATCGCGGATTGTAAAGGTTTTACCAATTCTGTCCAAGTAATCTGTCGCCATGTCGTCTAAGCGATACCGTAAGTTAATGTGCTGCAAATCAACATCGACGCTATGAATCAATCTAAAAATTCTCTGCAGAATGTCAATATTTATACTGTTAATAGTTGACGAACCGCGAATCATGATGTAAACCAACAAAGAATAATTTATTGCAGAACAAAAATTATCCCGTCCTTGTGTTTTCAATGTTTCTATTTCATTATAAATTTGAAAGTATTTGGTATCACTTTGCTGGAGTGGAGTTTCAGCGACACATACTGAAAAGAAAAGTATCATTGTTGAAAATTGTTCATCATGCATCATGGTGACTTCAAGATGAAGAACAACAGTAAAAGTGTTGTTCCATCGCTTTGTTATACCATGTATTTGTAGAGACTTTGCCTCATGTGCATTGATCATTTTTATGTAGTCGCACATGTATCGATCGAGTTCAATAAAAATTTCGGTTTCCCCCCTTTGAGTCGGGATGAAAATAGCTCGTTGTGTTTCCTGATTTTACACGTAACTACTGTTGTTAAATGTTTATAGATATATGTAATGCTTTGAAAAAAGTAGAATTTATTTTAATTTTGCTCATGGTAGTAGATTTACGGAGTTGAATATTCATATTGAGAAAAAACGTTACAACTATCGCGAATACAGTTTACTATAAATAACAGCCCTCGAGTTGAACTCAATGAACCCTGTATTGGCCCGGGACAATATAGAATTTGCCTGTATTTGCCCGGGGCCAAAAAAGCTGCATTGATATCACCAGGGCTATGCCATCGGTATCACACATGTAGAGTTTGCCATATTAGGGCTAATTTTATCATATTATTTTGTAATAAAAGATGCAAAACATATATCAAAAGTTAAATCTTTTATATAACTTAAAAAGGGAAACTTAAGTTGCCATTTTACCATTTGTAGGACTGAAATTAAAGTTCTGGTAGTTAGTATTGAGTTGCCGCTTGTTCGATACCACATCTACAGACTATAAGTTACGAGGGCAAAATCAACCAGGCTGGGGCTGGTATAACTATATGCTTAGAGGCTGTGCCTGTATCGCTCATCTGACAAGTACTTCTAAGCTACTGGTATTCTGATGTTTTTCCTCATAGAGTCTAACTCTAAATTGAGTTTTGCGCTGAAAGTTAACAACCAATTTTTGTAAACGACATTATCCCCTGAAGGGTGGTTGAATTTGCTTCAATGTGTTTCAGATGAGATGATCAAAATATCGGACTCTATAATAAATAATGTAAGGCCTTGGTGGCTATGTTTTTTGACAAATTTCATCAAAATGAGCAAATTTTTGTGATTGACCTTCCAAACATCCTTCATGTACAGTTATTAAAATTTGCTGATGATTTCCATATAATGATTTCCATATAATCCAATGTAAAACTATGTTCCGTGTTGGCGGCCATGTTTGTGTCGCCGGTTCGGATTGAAATCAGCACTTTTACGAATGACTTCTTATACATCATCTTTGTACAATTTGGTTGAATATCTTGCAGTAGTTTCAAGTGAGATTATCAAAATATGATTTCACATGTTAAACAATTTTCCGCGCTGGAGGTGATGTTCCTTTTTCGGATCCGATAGATATAGCAATCATGGTAAAGGACCGACCTTCTATTCATCTCACTTGAACTTGCTTCAGTGATTTCAGAGATTATGAAAACATTATTTCCCCATGGTATCCAACATCAATCCATGTTCCAAGCTGGCGGCCATGTTTTTGTCGAATAAATGGAAATTTGCAATCTTGCAATCTTGTAAAGGCCCTTCCATACATCATGCAAATACAGTTTAGTTAAATTTCCTCCTAACGTTTCAGAGCAGATGATGAAAATGATTATTTACTACAAAGGTTTAATGTAAAATTACTAGTATATGCTGGTGGCTTTGTGCTTGTAGATTGAAATGAGCTATTGTTGTCATGGACCTTCCAAACATCATTTCTGACAAGTTTGATTGAATTTGCTACAGTATTTTCAGAAGAGATGACCAAATTATAACTTATAACTTTCCCATATGCTTCTTTGCTTAGCTGCGGTATTCTCTGGTGGTCAAGTTCGTTTTATTTTATTTTATCTTTTAATTTTTTTATAGGATTGAAGCAAACTGTGAAATGTATCTTCCATTCATTTTTAGCTCACCTGAGCTTTTGCCATCATTTAGCGTCCGTCGTCCGTCGTAAGCTTTTCATTCAAAGATCATCTCCTCTGAAACCACTGGGCCAATTGGAACCAAGTCAATTCAAAATAGTCCTTGGGTGGCCTCCTTTAAAAATTGTACCCTGCAGGTCCGTACCTCACAAGATGGCCGCCAGTGGGGAACAAAGTTTTAACATTGGACCCTATGGGAAAATACATTCAAAGATTTTCTCAGAAACTACCAGCCCATTTATAACCAAATAAAGTCACAATGTTCCTTAGATGGTCCAGTCCAAAAGAAAGTATCAGACAGGTCCGTACCTCATCGAAGATTGCTTTCGCGCGGGATATCGTTTTAACAATGGAGCCTAATGGAAAAGACATTCAAAGATCTTCTTCTAAGAAACTACTAGTCCAATTAGAACCAAACACAGTCACAATGGTCCTGAGTAAGTCCCTTCAAAAAAGGTATCCGAAAGGTCTGTACCTCATCCAAGATGGCCGACAGCGGGGAACATAGTTTTAACATTGGGCCCTATAGGAAAAGACATTCAAAGGTCTTCTTCTCAAAAACTACCAGTCCAATTAGAACCAAAGTTAGTCACAACAGTCTCTAGATGGTCCTTTCCAAAAAGGTATCCGACAGGTCCGTGCCTCAGCCAAGATGGCCGCCAGCTGAGGACATAGTATTAACATTGGACTGTATAGGAAAAACACATTTGAAAATCTTTTCCAAGGTAGCCTCATAAGCGAAAATACTCAGTAGTTTAAACTCTGCATCCTATTAGAAATGCCATTCATCTCTCTATGTCAGCCATGGTCCAGGTGATCGATACAGGCTCTTGGGAACCTATTGTTCCACAACAGTTTAGTTAAAATTGCTTAAATAGTGTCAGAGTAGATGATCAAAATAAGTTCATTTGTTAATTACTATCTATATTTTTTATTATGTTAAAAAACTAAGATATATCTCCCTCATGCAAAGCTCTGTCCTTAGCTGATTTTAGCTTTCTATTTAGATCATATTGCTCATTTGTCCTCTACCAGTTTTAAACGTCATTGACTTGATGATCTTACAAATGTTAAGCTTTTACCTGCACTGAAAAGACATAGGTTGTCGAAATGGTCATATGCAGAAATAAAATTTACATTAAGTTCGGAAATTGACTAGGTTCAGCGCTGGCGGCTATGTATTCTTTTGTGTCGGAATGAAATAGGATTTTGTTTAAAGAAATTGTTACCGGACTGACTAACACCGACTGTAACAAAACCGGACTTTTCACTGGCAGTGTGACGGGTGCCACGCGTGGAGCAGATCATGCTTACCCTTCTGAAGCACCTGATGATACCTCAGTTTTTATAGGGGTTCACACTGCTAGTGCTTTAGTTTTGTGACGTTCTTGTTCTTTTTTGTTTATTTGTTTTGTCTTTGTCATACTGTCTCAATTCGTGTTGTTGTGAATTGCCGTGATTTTAGATTTATGATTTTAGAATTTCCCCTTTCCTCGTTATTGCTTCGGTAATCGTTTGCCGATGTATCTTTCAAAAATTTGAATTCGCTTCGGCGGTTTCAGAGTTGATGATGAAAATTTGAAAAGTTAACAGACGACAACGGATACGAAGTGATGACAATAACTCACAATGGCACCCTCTGAGCTATAAAGTGGTATTATTAGGAAGTGCTTCAAATTGTGGTATTTTTTTCTCTATTTCCCACCATAAATTTTGAGTCGTTATTAAAATCACAATAGTTATATTTTCACTTTGCTTGACATATCTTTGAAAAACGATATGATTGCGTATAGGGTATGATAAACAGATATATCTATTCTGTGAGCCAGGTGAGTGAAAATGAGATATATGTCAATAGGGTCTGTAAGTCTCGTCATGTGACACCGAAAAAATTTCGATAAAATTCAAATTTGAAAACGTTTCCCGCCAAAATATTACGTTGTGGGATTATGACGTCCTTATTGTTTGCTTGAAACGTCATATTTTTCTGTTGAAAATGAAATTTCCGGGTACTAATTATGTACCCGTAAGTCCCAAAATTGGACGAGACTTACAGACCCTATCTTCAAATCGATTATCTTTACATGCTGTTTCATGCAATAAGCTTTCATCCACATCCTTGTCATAGTCATCTAAAAGTTCAACCACTGACTCATACATTGGAATTAACGTGCCACTGCTGTCCTCGTCAGAGATTTGAGTTTCCCATTCTTGAACATTTGTCTGAAGAGTCTCAAGTCTATCTGCAGGGGAAATGTCTCTTTCATAAATTTTCTTTTCACATGTGCTGTTAGGATATGTTACCATATTCATCATTTCGCTGCTGTTGAATTTGCTTTCATTACCATAGTAAGCAAATTCTTGGGAATGAAAATTCTCGTCAGGAACATCAAAGGAACTCTGATGTGTTAAACCTAGCTGGACCTTTGTTGATGCGGCATCGGTAGAAATTGACTTGGTAGGGACAAGGAAAAAGTTAAAGTTGTTGAACACTGTTTGAACGTTGCAAACATTGCTTTCGATATTATCTTCTCTCTCCAGATGACTTTCAATATTATTTAATCGGTCACTAACATTTTGCAAATTCTGAAAAAAACATAACACTAGTTTGTAATATTACTTTGCAAATAATTTTCAGAGAATAGAAAAATCTATTTTGAGATATCAATGCGCCATCTACATAAAAAGATCCCGGTATGGTTATACTGGACAAATTCGATTATTAGTGTTTAATAAAGTATGTAAAAACTATTTTAGTGTGTATATTTAAACAGCAGTAGATATTTTTTTCATTTTGCTCGCCTGCTTACTCTGGGTAGGATTGAGTGTTATGTATACCAGGGTCCCTTGGCTTGTACTCCTGGAGATACTGAATAATTTTGTTGAAAGGTAAAAAAAGATATCAATGCGCCATCAGTACGCGGGTCAAAAGATGGATACTCGTAAACAGTATTTGTTGGTGTTTCAAGATGAAATGAGAAATGTCGGTACTTATTTAATTCGTTTTTCAGTTTTTGTTCAACTTGATCTCCAGTACAGCTGCTGCAAGTTTGTATTGATATATATTTTTTGATATGATAATTATGTTTTTGAATTAACCAACGATATTCCTCCACAATGGCTTATATATATTTGGTTTTTCTATTTCTTATGCTGTGAATAACTAAATATCGACGTTACTCGAAATGTTTTTGTAGTTTCTTTAGTTTGTCAAAAAGACGAACCCTTTTGCATAGATAGTAATTTATATATGTGCTTCTGAAAAATGTATTTTTTTTTATAAATTGTGGTATCAGCTGAAAAGTCAAATAACATTGCTAACACCCCTATGAAATGAAAAACCCATATCACCTACCATTTAAAAGATAAACCCAATGTTATCGTTTTAAATGAAGAAACTTTAATGAATAATATCCTTTTTCAGAACAAAATTCTGTAGTTATTCAAAGACATTTATGTCATTTAGGATTCATTGTTTCTTTGTAACACTTGCTGACATTTTTCCTATATATAATACCTTACACTAGGAAAATTTCCTATATCATCAGAAAAGATATGACTTCTGGCTTATTTTTTATACCGGTATATCTCCCTTTGGCCAAGTTAGTCACATGCCAAAGTTAAAAAAATGCTGTCTCGGTGATTGAAAAGATATAAATATATCGAAAGGTATATTACTTATTGTCATCAACGTTTGTCTATTCGATAAACTTCACTTAAGCTAATATCAAGTATTTATAGAAATATTGAATCAAATAAACTCTTTCTTTACCTCGTTCATTTCATACTTTTCCTCAGCAAGTCTCCTGTATGATTCTGTGTAGTCAGTAGCTGCCACTGGTCGACGTTCTAGTCTCTCAATCCTTTCTTCTACTTCTTTCCAATACTGTCCACTTGTGAATTTTGCCAATAATTTCCCTGCATTTGTTATTCTATTCCATTGCGTACGGAACTCTGTTGCCGATAAATTGTTGTTCTTGGAGTGAGAAAAAAGATTTCTTGCATCTCTTATTTCCCTAAGTGCTATTTCTTGTTGATGCTGAAGACAACCATTACAACAGTTAAATATAATTGTTGTGCAAAGCGTTATATCTATATCAGTAGTTGTTATATTTTGGGTGGGATTATACATACAGCAACAGTTCCGTGCTTGACCACATGCTCTCCCTTGCTGTTGGAAAAGCTCTTCAAATTGTGGCTTTCTAAGTATTTGTTGCTGTGGTGACTGATGACCCGATGTACATGAACAGCATCGACCTTTATTAAAGCACAAGTGATACAGCACATGTTGATGATTTTTTAAGAAGACTTCAAAACTTTCAGGTTGAATTTTAAATTCTAAATATTTCTGCACGATTTCTGTAATTATTTCGTGTAGAAGTATTTGTATTCTGATATGATTTTCCATTTCATCTTGTGGTGTACTGAAAATACATAATAAAGAATTATAAGAAAGTTAGAAGATTTCCGTCTTGTAATTTAAATTTTAGAATTTAACTGCATTCCATTGTCATTATTGTGCATGTCGTTTCCCTACCTGAACTTCTACATGATCTTTCACTGCAATATCATCGTTATAATAGCCTGTTAGCCAGGATTTTTTTTACTCAAGCGCAAGGGGCGCTTGAGTGTATCTATTACGATGCTAAATTCGTTCGTGCCAAATATTTGATTTTCAAATTTTGCAGTTCGCTAAATACATGCTCGGACGTCAATCTTTTGGTGAGTGTTCATCTGAAGTTCACATTTCTATATAAATTTGAATGTCAAATTTTACGAACTATGTCTATTTGCGGACTAAAATCAGTATGTAATTGGACATTTTGTTATGATTCCGGAGGAAAATTGTAGGCTTTCCGAATATTTTCTTTTATTGTTATATATACCAGTTCAGGTTGAGCTAATAAACAGCAGTACCTACAACAAACATGAAACGTCAATCGAAGGTCCTGTTTTCCTTGAGTGGTGTTTTCGTTGATTTCCCGTAACACGAGATATTGTGTCCAGACATCTTATTTACAAGAAGTTTTGGTTGTGACTTAAGAATTCTTTTCAAGAATCCTTGTCGTTTCGTGCCGAATCCCATTCGCACCATGAGTTGTTTCGAATTATTAAAAAATGCAGATAAAAGATTAATTAAATGTCTCTGTTGTAAATAATTTTTAAACTATTACATTCAAAATTCTCAACGGGTCCGGTATAATCCCAGTTGGTATAATTATAGGTTATTACATGTCATTTTCCATATCAGCCCTGGTATATTAGGCTTTGACTCCTATATCAAGCCCGTTGGCGTAGTCTGAGGGCTGATATGGGTGGAGGGTTAACACCAGGGACGATATGGAAAATGACATGTAATGATCTTATCATCTATTTATCGCATTTTCTAAAGTTTATTAACATGTAAACATTTCAAATCTAATTAAATGTTAAACAATAGTTTTTCAAATTCAACTAACTAATACCACAGAAAACAACAAATGCACATTGTTCAAATTACACAAAATGCATAAAACACTGAATTATTGCTGTATACAGAAAACGCTTCTTATTGCTCTTTCGGTTTTGTTCCTATCACTCATACTAGTAACAATTTGTGCTTGAATAAAGATCAGTAACTTGTCAAAATGGCCATTGCCTATGCAAAATTAGATTCATATAAATCAATGAAAAAACTTCAAACTCAGCTTGAGTATTCTGACTTTTGTCATAGTATACTTGTTTTTCTTTGAGGGGTAGACTTTTCCCCACTTTTTGTTGTGGAATAAAGTATCTATTTTATTTAGCTTTTTTGACAGTAAAAGTTAATATCAATTGTACAGCTGACTTTATGTCTGAAAATGACATAAGATTTTGAAAAGAAGAGTTATTTGATGCAGCATCATCGCCTTTATAAACTTCACATACAGTAAAGGTGTGGGGAATGCTAAAAACGTTTGAACTAAAACGAGTAATCTGAGTAGATATGAAAAGATACATATGGAGGCCGAGAAACGAATGTGGATTGTTCGTAAAAGAAAAGGTAACCTGTGCCACTACCAGATAGAGAAACACCATAACAGAGCAGAATTAACTACTCTGCTGTTAGACTTAAAACAACGACATCAATATTACATTATTTAGGGAAGAAAATGGCACATTTTTAACAAAAGTCGACAGAATACCGAGTTAACTTTTACACATGAAAAATAAAATGACGAAAGAACCGTTTTATTAGAACTGAATAGTAGAGAAAAAATGAAAAGGGAGATTAAATACAACTTAAGATTAAATATCTCTACCTAGACTTCATATTTGTTTACCGTACATGTAAATGGGAGGTCGAATTAACAATTTGTCCAAGAGCAGAGTATTATCCATTTCAAAATTCAAAAGTTGGAATTTGAAGAGACGTGAATTCGGTCCTAGAGGGAAAGCGATGTATCATTCAGATAAACAGCAATGACAATCAATTTTGAACCGTAGCCATTTTGGCGACCACATGCAAAGGAACATTTCCGACTAGGCAAATACGTTAAAAAGGAATTGGTACTGGATCTTTTCATGAGAGCAGGAGTACCCCTGCTACAGCGTCGTATGAACTAAATAAACGATTCAAAATGATATTACCAGAACAAAATAAAGAGAACATTTCAGCGTACCATATATAAAAAACAATAATAAGAAAAAAAATTATATTTGTACATTTTTTTACGATGGCATTACCAGTATGACTGCTTTTCTTAGTCGCGTCTACTTCTGTTTAACTTGAAAAAATGAATATAACATAATTGTGGACAGATTCACATCAAGAGCCGGAATGACTGGATACTGGGTTACAATTCATGCAACTCTGGGCTATACTTCAGAGATTCGAGTTGTATTAATCCTCACAAAATGAAACCTCATTCAGAAATTTGTTGAAAAACTCTTATTGTAATTAAAGAACCACGGACAAGCTATGGACAAAACAGTTGAAAGATCCTGCTCTTGCTAGCATCTACTATTAAATCAGCTAAGGTCACTAAACATCCGAACATAAGTGCAAGATACTTCTAAATAGATTACAACAAACAACAAAAGAGCAATAGAAACTGACTCTCTTTTCCATCGATTTGGCATGCACATTAAATGACAATAACCAGTACAGAAAAAAGATACTCTTCCGATATCTACCGAATCCATTGCAAATCATCAACGAGTGGAGCTTGCGAACATAAACCTTATTTTTGTGTCGTACATAAAATCTATTTTAAATGTACGGATTGAAACGTAAATGAGAGTATCATAAGTCAAGAATATGTAAGGAACAAATCAGTATTTTTGGGGCGTAACACGAAAGAACATGTTTGTATATGGTTGTGTTTTGGGGAAGACCAAAGAGCTGCTTTCATTGCTTTAAATCGAAACGGTTCGGTAGAAATACTAGGATACTCTAGATTTAACCCAACGACCATAGAAACCTTAACTAAACATCTACATCGAGTTTTCATTAGAGTTGAAGTCACTCAACATTTTATCCGCAGGTAAAAAAAAAATTATGAAAATTATTCCCTTCATTTATAGGAAGAAAACCCAATCTGTCGTCTGCCGTACTAAACCATTTTCCCCATAGAAATTTTATCAGTTATAGAAAATAAAACCTGAAGAGGAAAGTACTTTCCAACAGTGGTACGAAAACACTTACCGAAAAGCATTTCATTTTGAGAAATAAATGCCGACGTTAGTGTAAGTTACTGCCTCTCCGACGTTACCGAATAGGAAAGAGCCTTAAGTTTGGAAAAGTGTTACTTGAGATAATATCTACCTACGGATGAATCAACCTATTCAAAAAACGTATAAGAATAGCCTCAGCTGGTAAATTTGTCTTGAGAAAAAAATTCCATTCCGATACCTAAGGACTGTTTAATGAAAGTCTCCGAAGATCGATCTTAGCTAAAATGTATCATTAGATGTTGTTAAATCCAATTTTCTTCCTATTTATGACTTAGAATCATCATTAAACACAACATAGGACAAAGATGTGTCTTAAGACTATTATAAGAAATGTCTTATCTTAGGACACGTTCATTAAACAGGCCGCATTATCTTAGCTCATGGCTACCACACAGAGAAAAAACAACTTAATCAGAGCCATGCAATGAATGACACCTGTCAGAAACGAAAGGAGATCGTTCAATTCATGCAAGAAATTAAGAATCCGTTTAAAAAGGATGGAAACAACAAAAACGAATATAGCCAGAAAAGAAATGTTACAATTAATCACTCTGACTTACAAGAAATCCCTTAATAAACTTCCACACGACAAAGGTTATCATTATCATTAATGGGGAAACCGGGACAGGCGATTGTCAAAAAAAAAGAAAGAAAGAGACCAAAGGAAATTCCTGCAGTTACTAGTAACTAAAATAAAGACTGCAGATGTGTGTTTGATATGAGTTGTCATTGAGGATTTGAGTACCAGACATTATGTATTTAAAATATGGTTGTTTTTTTCAACCCAGAATTGCTTAATGACTGGTTAATCAATTGATTAATAAATAAATAGAAAACACAAACTAGAAAGCAAAGCAAAATAAAAAAAAGAGAGAAAAAAATGAATTTGGTGGTAGAGTTTGGTGGTAGAGTTTTTGGTGACAATGGTGGAGTATACATATACCGTATAAAAATGTACAAGGTTGAAATAAAGATAAAAGCAAGTGAAAACAAATTAAAACTGTAGATATGGAACATAAAAGGATACAGCTCTAGATGAAACAACAAAAAGAAGTTTGTTTAAAATGTCATGGTAATTCTTATAGAACAAAGAAAGAAAACTCCAATCTGTAAAGAAAACAATACATATGTACAAAAATATCAGTAATTAAACTTTATACCAGCAAGAACATTGAGCTGGAGAATGAAACAACATATAACAAGAATGTAGACAATGACAGCTGAAAACATACTGTGAAAATGGTAAACATAGTTTGAATGGGTGTCGGTGGTCTATGTTTATGACACTGGACGATGGGACTTGAAATATCAGTCATGGCCAACTGTGCAATTCTATGTTTTTGGTGGCACTGAAAGATGGGACTAATTGATTGATTGATTGAATATTGTTTAACGTCTACTCAGCAATATTTCAGCTATATCAAGACGAGAACAAGTTTGTTGATAAATAATCACTTTGGGGTATGGAAATGGCCATGGGACGGGAAATTCTGACTGCCACTAGAAAAGTAGGGTGAAATCGTCAAGGGCGGGGAATTTAGCCTTGTAGCCGATCACCTACGGACCACCCCAAAAAGAGCTTACTACAAGGGTTCTTTAACGTGCAGGAAGCGTGGCATTTCTTCCAACACGTGGACCTGAGTTTACATCCCATCCGAAAGATGGGTTGTGTATTTATTAATCCCGCACAACCACGGAATGGGTCCAATTTCTATATCCCGGGACCCTCGGGGTCAGCCTCCGTTTAGGAGGGGTCACACCCCGCAAGCCGGAGATACTGGGTCCTATTTCTATATCCCGGGGTTCCCTCGGGGTCCTCTGTTAGGATGGCTCATACTCCAAGCTCAGAGGATGCTGCGGGCCTATTCTTCAGCCGGGACCGCGCACGGCGGATGGGACTAATAAGATCAGTCATAACTTATCTAATTGAGAAATATCACATTGATTGAAAAAGTGAACTTGAATATAGTTATTAAAATCAGACTGGTAAATTAAATATAGAATCCACAATCGCATCGAGTGAGAAACGACATTTCTACACTAGAGATAGTTAAATTTTCAAAAATTTTAAACGCGAGGCTTGCCGAGCGTTTAAAATATTTGAAAATTTAACTATCGAGAGTGTAGAAATGTCGTTTCTCACGAGATATGGTTGTGGATTTTATTTCTCTAATGATTTCAAGACGATTTTTGACAAAAACATGACCCCTCTTTTCTGATGATCCGAAATAAATGTGTTCTTTAAAAATAAATGTGTTCATCAGGCATGGTCGCCTTTTTTCATGACGTCACAATGGTAAAGTCGGAAAACGGCAAACATATTTGACGTCATAATTGAATTTCATCCAATCACTTGCCGAGAACAACATTCTCTCTAGAGAGGAGAAACATATTTCTCCAACCGCTCAGGAAACATGAAAACAGGACAGAAATTAGAGGAGACTTTATTCATCTTCTTAAAAAAATTTTGGGAGAGAATCATATTTTTCTGTTATTGATAATTTTGATGTAAGAAAATGTTTTACGGCTTTTTGAATACAAACAAATGGAATTAAAAGACCGAAGATGTATGATGTGTATATCTGTAAATATACAAGATGAGTTACATTTTCTGTTTCACTGTCCAAAATATGATTCAGTGTAAATGTTTTGAAACTAATCTAAGTATCTATAATAAAAAATCATATAAACTTGAATGGTTGATGAAAAATGGATCCATGGGTAATCAGTTTTCCACATATGTTTACCAATGTTTTAAGTTACAATCCAGCTTTGCTTCTGTAAATAATTCCAATATATGTGATTTTATACTGTTAATAATTCACTCTATAATATTTTATTTTGTTGATTGTTCTTTTATTGTGAATATATGTCAGAGATGACCCATAATGGGATTAATAAAACTATTGTATTGTATTGTAGCCAACTGTGCAATACAGGAGCACTGACAACAAACATAGGTCTTGTTCAGAGAAAGATTTAAGTGTGCTTATTTTAGGGGAGAATGTTTGGGTTAATTTTTTTTTTGTTTTTTTTTTTTGTTTTTNTTAGGGTAGAATGTTTGGGTTAATTTTTTTTTTTTTTTTTTTTTTTTTTTTTTTTGGGGGGGGGGTTCTTTTTTTTCTATTTATTTTATTTTTTTATTCTTTTGGTAATTTTATATGGAGAATACCACACTTTTTGCCTGGATCGTTGGCCATTACACAGTTTTTTGTAAAAAATTAATGTATTGGTTAGACATCTTAACTCTCAGTGACTTCATACATATACAAATTGTTTCGTTAGAAGAACGGGCGATACCTTCCTTCGAAAAAGGGGATTTTGTAATGAAGTTATATTCCATTTTTGTCGATCTTTATCTGCACTGAATTCAATTTTTTCCAGAGAAAGGAGTTCAAACCATCGACCAGCCCATTTGTGTTCGTTAGGCAATGGTTCGTCCAGATCCATATATGTGAATGTATTTGTACGAGATCCAGATAGTTCTATAAATTGCCTTTTTAAACTGAAATAAAAGTTTACTAGAAATTAACGGACTTAGCAGATAGGGCGTTATTATTTGGGGTGGTTGATAATAGGAACCGGGAATAGGAACCTTTTCGAAAGTTTTGAATAAAAGATTTATTGAGATTTATTTGAAACTATATAACCCTTAGGGATTGTAGTTACATAAATGTGCAAATTACATATATGAATTGAAAAAAAATTACAGAGACAATACAGTATGACTTTTACTGGAAAAAATGTAAGTGTAAATTTGTAAGATTCTTAATTTATTTCCTTGTCAGCTGTTTAGTTGTATAAATTTCTGTGCCTGTCTTTATAATGGATCTATATATATTAAGTATCATCGTAAATATATTACATATATGAGTCAGATTAACAGCCAAATTCACATCTGGCCAATAGGTTTGGAGTATCATAACTTTCGTTTTCCTTAAAGTATCAAAGGAAATGGAAACTAAAGACAATATTAGAATTTACTAAAACAAAACAAAAATCAAATATAAATTCATAATATCCACACTTAGTCACTTAATACTTACATTTTTACAGCCAAGTAATATAAAAAATAATTATGTCAACAACAAAACAGTGATACACCATTGATCCGCCATTTTTTATGCAAGTCAAAACGGGTACATTACATGATCGATAGTATATCTCTTTTAAAATTATAAAATATCAGTATATAAATAGTTCTTTTCGGACTGTTGACTATATTTTCACTCATATTCCTTTAAAAAATATTGTATATGTAATATGAACGTGTATATAACAATATTTTCGGTCAAATCTATACTTTATTTTTGACAGAAGTTTATAGGTAAAATAAAATTATTATTAGTTATTAACTGTCTATAATTATAGATTGAGAACAATCGGACAGCTAAGATTATGTCCCGTGTTTTCTCGTTGCTTTCAGTTTTATGGTGCACTCGGCCTTTGTTTTGGTGAAAAAGGATTGGGCGGTCGAGCTGGTAGGCACGTTGACAATGTCTTTACCTTGATTCGTTAATTAAAAAAGATCATTGGTGGTTAATAAAGTCAAAACCTAGACCAAACTCGAGTCATATCACACACGAACTTTTTTCTTTAAACATTAATAAATAAAGAGTTATAGATAAAATATACAAATTACGTATCCGGTATGATCGACACAAAAAAAGAGCTGCATATCTAATAATTTTCCTTGTATCATTACAGTTTCTACCATAACAAAATACTGTAAGTTTGAATTTCTGCATATGGCCAATTCGACAACTCATGTCTCTTCAGTGCAAATCAAATTCAAACATTCTTAAGTCCATAAACCGAAATAATGTAAAATCTAATAGAGAACAAATAACAAAGAGGATCTAAATGAAAAGTTAAACTAAGCTAAGGATGGAGTTATGCAAGAGGAAGATACTCCTAAGTTTTAAACAAAATTTTCTACATTTTAGATATTTCAATTTCAAATTAAAATCAGTTTCTGGGTTAGCACCGAAGTACTGACTACAGGGTATGTGGAATACCCTGTTGGACTAACGGTCCACATACAGAGGCATCAGCCCAGTGGTAATAAATAACAAAATACCGAAGTTACTGCAAATTTTTATAAAATTGTCATAATGTCAGAAAAATACTTAGATATATAAGAAATACACCTTTGAAATTAATAATTCACTATTCAACGTTGTACGAGATATAATTCCTTAAAAAGTATCGAAAGCTCATAAAAAAAGAAGTATTGGTGTATCATTGCTGTGATATATTTTCTCGATTTATACAACTGTTGAATCGGTCTGACAACAACAGCAGTTTAGTTTGATCCGAAAACTGGACTGTTAAACGAAGCAATAGGCTGAGCGCAACAGTTTAGCCGGAAGGTCAAACAAAGCAGCTGTTGTTTGAGGACCAAGAATGTCGTAAAAATATGTTTATAGGTCCACCCATCTGTACTTCATTATTTGGAATTGCAAGCTTTCAGTTTGCCTAAAACGCTATATTTCATCCTGGTGACGACACGAGATCATGTGATACGCACATGAAGATCAAAAAAGGCAGCGGGCAACGGTAGGGATGCGTTTGATCAGTATAGTTTTACTCGTTATCAGCAATTTTACGAAGTATGCATCTTTCAGCTTATTGTCTTCAAAATGTGTTTATTTTCGAAATCTGATGACAGTGTAAAAATTGTATAATTGTAAAAGGTACTAATTTTTACTATTATGCTTTCGATAATAAAATTTAAGAGTACATTCTTAAAAATTCCTCTAAAACATGGTATTTTTATAAGTATTCTAAAACGAAAGCGTGCATTATTTAAAAACGCAATATCTTTTTTTTTTTTAGAAATTCTGTGAAACGATAACGGAAATTATTATGCTCACATTATATTACATTATTGCATTACTACATTGTATCCTGCAGACAAGCTCCTTTGATGAAATTGTGAATATCATTTTATCATTACTGATACTGCACACTGAAACATATATAAAGCGAAGCACGCGGGAAATTTGAAAAGTTCAAATCTTTTCTGTGTCATACAGATAGAGGGTGATGCTACCAAAATGGATTTGCAATCATTTTACATTTGGCAATATAAATACCAAGACACCCTTACCTATCCAATTTCTTTTTACGACAATTCGACGGAAAGAGTTGACCTTGCGTATTTATGGCACAATGAAGTCTTCAGGAAAAAACTGGAAAAATACAGCCCGTTTTGCTTTTAAACTATTGTATAAAAGAGACACATGCTCCTTTTAAACATGTCCATTTATATTTTTCTCAATAATTTTCGGTTCACGGGAAAACATGGACGAATTTCAATACTTTTTGTTATATATATTTACGCACTCAGTTGAAAAAATATATATATATATATATTCACAACGTCGGTTCAAATCAATTATTTCATGCATAAAAATTGATATGAATGGAAATGCCAGTGACCCAAATTTATTGTTAAAATGATATGCGATACCTTTTAATATATTATGCACTGTTGTTCAGTCCAGTGCTCATGTATTATATCTTAAATGAAATGAAACAAATATGTAACATTTGAATTCACCACACTGTTAAACCAAATTACATTAATCACAGTAATTAGTTAATAATTTGGAATTTATTATCCTAGGATAAAGGAATTTGTCGTATAAAATGTTGAATATAGGAAGAAGAGACCAAACTCATCATTGCTACCTCTGTCCGAAGCCAAAGATCCAGTTCTTCTGTAGAGACTGCCATATTTATATATGTGGTGACTGTAAGAAAAAACACTTACAAGTAAAAAGTTCTACTGACCATGTTATAGCACGTGTTACTGGACTAGACCGAAGGGGACCAAATAATGCCAAATAAAAACGTCTTTTTTAGATAATTTTTGTATTCAGTGTACATGTGACATATTCGTTGGGGAAGAAATATTCAGAGAATATGAAACATGTGTCTCGTTCTGTTCATAAACTTGTGGTGTTCCGTATTTTATGTTCCTGATTTATACATCTGTTACACACATGTAACAAAAACTTCTGTGCATGTTCTATATGCACACATTGAGCAAAATTTGATGTGTTCCGTATGTAACGTTATTCATTTATACATGTGTTATACACATGGAACTATGAAAAGCATTCATATATGTTAGATTTTATTATCATTTGCCACAGTAAATTTATGTACAAACGTTAAAGTCTGTTTACAACGCAATTATAGTGTTAATCCCGGGATGTTGCATCACTGAGATGTTCTGTGCAATATACTATGTTCAGTACTTAATAAATAAATATAAGGATAATCTTCGTTTGTGTATTGCACGAATGTGATGGAAGTGAAATAACCTCGACCTGTGAGAAAAGTGAAAAGATTGCGATTTATAATTAGTACGTGCTTTTTATGTGGATTGTTTTTCTTTATAAAAATAACTGTTATCATATTTTTTAAAGTTAATATAGAAACTTTAATGTTGAATATATTTTATAATCCTTCCCTATGGTAATATTAGCCTTCAGAGGACTTCTGCAAAATCCATATCCGGTTAACCCGGATATATCAGAAGATGACCTGGATATATCAAGCTATTCTCCCAACGTTTGAAATGCATAGGAGTGGACAGAGGGTATCACATATAACACCTTGTCACTAAGTGAGGCGGAGTATAAAAAGTTTATCCTGTTTTTTCCATTTTTAGCTCACCTGACCCGAAGGGTCAGTGTGAGCTATTGCCATCACTTGGCGTCCGTCGTCCGTCCGTCGTCCGTCCGTCCGTCCGTTAAACTTTTCACATATTCATCTTCTCCTCTGAAACCACTGAAGCAAAATCAACCAAACTTTACAGGAATGATGTATGGAAGGTCCTTTACAAAGATTGCTCATTTCGTTCCGATCCGATAAAAAACATGGCCGCCAGCGCGGAACTTAGGTTTAACATTGGACCCTATGGGAAAAATCACATTTTCATCTTCTGCTCTGAAAAGGCTGAAGCAAATTGAACCAAACTTTACAGGAGTGATGTACTTAAGTTCCTTAACAAAGATAGCACATTTCGTTCCGATCCGACGAAAAACATGGCCGCCAGTACGAAACATGGTTTAACATAGGACCCTATGGGAAAATCACATTTTCATCTACTCCTCTGAAACCACTGAAGCAAATTCAACCAAACTTTACAGGAATGATGTA
>MJUU01065147.1:38868-50940 GCA_002080025.1 Modiolus philippinarum | reverse complement strand
ACTTACATTCAAGTTTGCGTCCGAGTTCAGATTTAAGTAACTGTACATGGTAGGATCATCTAACCTTGCATGTGCATGCATCTTTGGCAGTAGGTCAGCATCCAGGCAAAATTAGGTCACTTTGACCTATATTTTCCGCATGATTGACTTACATTCAAGTTTGCGTCCGAGTTCAGATTTAAGTAACTGTACATGGTAGGATCATCTAACCTTGCATGTGCATGCTTCTTGGCAGTAGGTCAGCATCCAGGCAAAATTAGGTCACTTTTCCGTTTATGTCGGAATTCAGGTCTCCATAACTGTACATGGTAAGATCATTTAGCCTTTGTATAAGGGATGGTAAATGAGCACCCTGGCGAAATTGGGTTTCTGTGTCCATGTGCCATAACGAGGCGAACTTTGTAATCGTTGACTACCTATGTTTATATTTTGTAAAACTCACTGAAAGCTCAAATCTTACAGTAAATATCAGAAAAGTGACATCCAGATAAGATTTATAAAGTAACATCTAGGAAACCATTAAATAAAAATAAAAATGAGAATTGCTCTCCTGCACCAATATAAAATGAAAAGCCTCATATAAACAATAAGGAAATTTGATAGAGACCCAAAAATCTAGCATACCGTTGGCTTTTGCTAGTGCAGGTAGTGCAGGTACTAAGTCAGCCAGACGGAGTTCAAATCTTAGTATATGGCCGTGCTCGATTATCCTGTTCAGAACTTGTTCTGTCTGTTCTCTTATTAAGTCCTTTTCTCAATAAAAATATATGTTAGGTTGATGTAGGTTGGTCTTGGGTAGTACATTTCAGTCTGGCATATGACTTTTGTCCTAGATCCTAATTTTATGGGCTAGTGACCATGTTAAATTTCTCTGATTTAGTCCATTTCTCAATAACTACAAGTGTTAGATCAATAATATTTAGTTTGTAGGTTGGTCTTTGGTAAAATGTATCAGTCTGGCATATGACTTTTGTCCTTGACCTCAATGTCAAGGTCAACAGGCCACAATAAGTTTCTCTGATTATATTAGTTTCTCAACAACTATAAGTCAGTTAGGTCAATGATATTTAGTATGTAGCTTGGTGTTGGATAGAACATGTCAGACTGGCAGGTGATTTTGTCTTAGACTTCAATTTCATGGTCTAGTGAGCATGTTTAGTTTGTCAGTATCTATTTGTGGTAGGTCAATGATATTTTGTATGTGAGTATATAATGGCCTGCTTTATGGCTTTTATGAATGAACTAAATTTCACATTCTAGTGAACATGTTCAGTTTTCTGATAAGGTCAGTGATTTTTTTTTTTTCACATCAATTCAGACACCAAGCAAGACATCTTTTAGGGTCTACTCCTGTTTTTTTTTTAGAAACAAACATTTATTTTGAATGGCCTTAAATGAAAAGTCATATTTGTGACTTCATGTTTTTGTTTTTGTTTTTTCACAAAGGCATGGCCTCTAGGGGATCCAAAAAAAAACCGAAAAAAACAATTCAGCTAGAACTCCTCTTACACCTTAAGTTGCAGAAACCTTGTTTTAAGGGTATAAGTTACACTATAAAAGTTGTCTGTGTACTCAGTTGAAATTGTCCTCTGGGAGGATTTATGAGCGAAATTATGTGTCAGGTTATCCAATAATATGCGAAATCGTCTGAAGCATTTATGCTTGGAATCTCAAACTTTCTATATGAGTTCCATTATATTTATCTAATTTGCTAATGTCAGTAATGATTGTGGACATTTGGTGTGACCCCTGGTGGCATGCCCTTAAGGGACCAAAAACATGAAACAATAAGTATTCAGCATATGAATGGAACTTTATGTATAATTTTAATTTTGTGGTTTACATTTTCATGGTTAATAACTTGAATTGCTTTTGGAATCCAAGATAAGAATTTATAATTGATGTTGGTGCCATATTTCCTGAAATGTCAAAGACCCATAATTTTTGAAATTCTAACATCAAATCATATGATTAAGCAAGTCTGTAATGTCATCAGCTAGTATGACAGCTTATACTTCAAAAATATGATTCTTATATTGGTAAATTTCCTGAAACTCTCAAAGAATTTTACCTAGCAACCGTATCTTTTTTGGTGCCTTATCTTATCTGTGATCATTTTCAATAGTCAAATTGCAAAAAAACTTTGATTCGAATTTTGGTAAAATTTCCTGAAATTCTCAAAGACCTGTTATTTTTATGGAATTCTATGTAGCAACCATACCTTTTTCATTTCTTTATATTACAAATCATTGTTTTCAATAGAAAGACTGCTAAAATCTTCTGCTCTTGTATGAGTTAATTTCTTGAAATCCTCAAAGATCAGTATTTTTTGGGAATTCAACCTAGGAACAATACCGTTTTCAATTCCTTACAGAAACAGTGATTGTTTTCAATAGTACGACTGCAAAAATGTTAAATTCTGATTTTTGTAAATTTCATAAAACTCTCAAAGACCTGTTATTTTTGGGAATTCTATATAGCAACCATATCTTTTTCAATTCCATACAATAATTTGAATTGTTTTCAATAGCATTACTGCAAAAATCATTAATTTTAAATTAAATTCATATTGATGATTCCTATATATACATTTTCAAAACCAAACTAGATGTTTTGTTTTGGGTTGTTTTAACTTGGAGATGGGATGTTGTCTCCTTGACATTTGCCCATTTCCTTTCTTATTCCAAAAAGGTTAGCAGAGGCTTGCAATTTCTGATTGACCCTTTTTTTCCATTTAATATGAGGAATAATATAGAACATCAATTAATTGTTAAAGGAAAAATTACAAAAAAAACTTCTTTTTAATTGGGGGATAGAAACAAACAAATATAATGTTGCAGTTTAAAGTATTTATTTTTTTCAGTGAGATGAGTCAAGGTATTATAACTTTATTTACATTTCAGAATACTTGAATATATGGAATGGTTAAATGCATGCTGTTTATTTGCATGATAACTTGAGAGTACACTTCCTTATGCATGATTGAAGTGAGTACTTTTGTAATGATTTTTACCTGTTTATATACATTGGCATGGGAACAAGTCTTATCAATGAGAGGCAATCTTTTTTTTTAATAAATGTGAAAACAAGATGCAACAAAATATTTCAAGTTTTCTGGAGGGTTAAGACACCAACTATTTTGCCTCACTAGCCCAAGGAGCTAGTAGAAAAAAAATATTATGTAGCCTTCAATGAATAATACAAGCCCTCCAATTGCTGTTGTTTTGGGGCTTTTTTGCTCGGGATTGTTTATACCCAAAAACCTTATGCAATTTTTAGATATTTTCCTCCTTTGGCATATAATGTTAGGGTACAACCACTTGGATCACTGCTATAAGATTTTGATTTGAAAATCAAAATCTGGAGTGATTTAAAATGTTCCTGACAATCAGATATTATTCCAACTTGTTGCCTTTTAAAATTTACTTTCTCTCACATATGTACTTATTCATACAAATAAACGATATACAACCAAAGTATATTGACTAGCCCGCTGGGCTAGCTTGAAAGAGACATGTACCAGCTCTCTTAAAATTTTACTAGCCAGGCCTACTGGGCTAGTGTTAGAGTGGAACTCATTTACCTTTAAGAATCTAGAAAACTTCAAAGGATGCACATGTACTTCTGAAAGTGGGAGCACAAAACCGTATTTTCAGAGCAATTTATATAGTTTTAAAAATAAAAATGTTCAACTTGTGAATGTAATAATTATTTGATAGTTTGTATGAATCTTAAGTAAGATCAGTTATACAGTGCTGCCATTTTACAGTTTGGTACAGTTCTGTAAGTCATTAACTTCCAGTTTGCCAATATGTGTTGATTGGTGTAATCAGAACATTTTTTTTTTTAAATTTCTTCAAAGATATTTCTGCTTGTGTATGAAGCATTTATTTCATTTTTGATCTGAAGCATTACTATGGTGAGTTGAACTACAGGTCCGTCACTCATTGGCTTCCTATAAGCCAAGTTTAAAATTTGAAATGGAAATCAGTGTTTCATGGACTTACCGGTATTCTCTTTTTTTCTTTATTTTGTATTTTTGCTGGTAATTTTTTGCATGACTTTTGTTCATTTTTGCAGAAATACAGAAATTTGATCTTGCATATTAGACCTCAACTCAATATAGGAATACTTGATTCCTGTCTGTCCATTTTTCGGTCTACATGTTTAATGTAGTATCCTTTTAATCCATCGTAAGATCTCGGACACTACCTGGTAAATTTGAATTTGGATGATCCAAGAGTAGGACAAAAAGGACTCCGTCCTATATTCTATACAGGGGATTTTATTTATATTAAAATTACATGATTTGTGATTAAAGCAAGTTATGGAACATTATAGACCAAATTAGTGTTTTCTACTGCCCAAGCCTTCATATCATGGAATTAGTATATAAATAAAACATCTTTGTAATATTGACCCTTGAGTGGTTCCTTGGATAATTATGTTTTTGTTTGTAAAATATCCAAATCAGCCAATAGTCGTTAACATAGTTCAACATTTATCTAGACTCTGAAAATGCATTCAACAGCTGCTGTGCTGTTTGGAACCACACTCAGTTACGACATGTACAATGACTGTTGAGTCGCCCCCTTTATTAAGATGGTAACCATTAGGAACATACTATAACAAGTTGCCTTTTAGTAGTTGGATTGTCCAGGTGAGCAATACAGGTTCTTGTAAGGCTCTTGTTATGATTTACCTAACTAAAGCAATCTGGATATCCCTTTTAGCTAATGTTTATTGATTTGTTTAATCAGGTTCATGCTTCCAGAAGTATTGATACAAGTAATGTCAACCCTGCAAACAGAGAAGTTACTGTTGGACAGGTATTCTTCATGTACTATTTCTAATCATATTAAGGTTTCATTTTCAGCTCACCTTGCTTAAAAGGCCATGTGAGTAATTGCCCTTTATAGTTTAAATTTTTCTAAATTTATACATTTTATTTATATTTCAAAGTGATTTGAAATAAAGGTTAAGCTTAAGATACAAAAATGTAGGGCATGTCAAGGACTTCATTTTATCTTCAAGGTTGTCTGACCTGCCTGCCCCTCATCCAAGATGGCCACCAGCAGGGGTCTTAAGTTTAACATTGAACCCTATGGGATAGCACATTCAAAGATCTTCTCCTCTGAAACTACTTGGCCATTTGGAACCCTACTTGGTCACAGATGTCATCAGATTGTCCTCTTTAAAAAATATGTCTGGCAAATCTGCATCAAAATGACCGCCATTGGGGAACATTACTTAATATTGAAGCCAGTGGGAATGTATTCAAAAATCTTCTCCTCTGAAACCTATTTGACCAATTGGAACCGTTCTTGGTCACAACTGTCCTTGGTTGGTCCCTTTTAAAAATTTTGTCTGGCAAGTCTGCATCAGATCCAAGATGGCCATGAGCTGGAACATAGTTTCACAATGAACCCAATGGGAAAGCATTCAAAGCATTCTTTTCTAAAGCTACATAGCCAATTAGAATTAAACTTGGACACAATAGTCATTTGTTGTTCCCTTTTTTAAAATGTTTTTGATGTCTTTGCCTCATTCAAGATGGCCTCCATAAGGGAACATAGGGCCCTATGGGAAATGCATTGGAATATCTTCTCCTTAGGCACATTGGGCCATATTACATTGATGTCTTTTGACATACCAGGAAATGAGAACCTTTAACATTGTGGTTAATTTGACTGTCTATGTCAGTCATAGACCAGGTGAGCTATAGGCTCTTGAGAGTTTATCTGTGAGTGGTTATATTAATGTTAAAATCTGCTCAGAGGAATATTGAAAAGCTTGTCAATCATGACAATTTACGTAGGATTTCAAATCAATCTTCTGGGCTTCTAATTTAGGACTCAATCCATAAAGTTAATTAGCCAGTTAATATGTTTAAGTAGCCAGCCATAGCCATCTGTACCAGATTGCAACTGTGAATGTGTGTTTTTGATTGCCACTTTGAATGTGTTTTTTACTACAAGTTTTTAGTCTATCCTTCATGTATTTTTAAGCATAGTCGTATACATGTAAATATTAAAGTGAAAAAGTCCTGGAAAAAATTACTAAGGTAGTAATGGAAGATTTTCCAAAGAGAAGTTATTGTGCATTTCATTATATCCACAATGACACGTCAACAAAAATTAAATGGAATTATAAATGAGTTGAAATAGAATGTAAAAAGTAATTTTACCTGTGTTCCTTTCCAGATGAAATGCATTTGTATATGGAAAAATGATAATATACCTTTACAATGGAATCATTTTATACAACATCTAAATTTTGGTAAAACTAAGGAGTATCTCCGTCATGCAAAACTCATTCCTTAGCTGATTTTGGCTTTACATTTAGATCATATTGGTTATTTCTTCTCTATCAGGTTTAAACATCTTTGAGTTTATGGTCTTCCAAACATTTAGATTTTATCTGCACTGAAGAGACATAAGTTGTTGAAATGCGCATATGCAGAAACTCAGTTAAAAGTAACTTCGGTATTTAGTTATTTATTGACAGAAAACAATAAGTATTAAATATATTTTAGTTATATTTTGTAATTTTTCAATGAAGATTTCTCTGCATGTGTAAATAGAACTGATCTGATATTTTGTCTGAAGCTAAGCTATAGTGAATTTTGACTTTTTAATGACATAAACATACCTTATTTATAGTCAGGTAGTCATGACGTATTAACACCAGGACATTACAGAAGGGAACAATCAACACCAAGGAGAACTTCTGGGAGCCGACAACAGTCCACCCCAAGAACACAAAATCCAAGCAGTCGTCAACGGCGGTCAACCCCAAGAGCAGAGGTACAGCAGCAATCAAGACGAATAAGGGGGAGTCCTAGAAGAAGTGCTGTTCAAGCAGCGGATTTTATTCATGCTGTGGTAAATAATAACTTAATTAATTAAGGTAATTCTGTGTGATGGCATGTGGTTGGTGAGCTTTCTCACTTTCCTTTAACGAGTTGAATTTCTTTATTATGACTGCTTTTGTAGTCTTATGTGCACATTTTTGGAATATATATATAAACTAAATATAATCTGTGTCCAAAGTTTTTTTGGGAAGAGGATACAATCTTCAATGTAAGTCTGCCTGTTCGTTCTTCACACCCAGGTTACAGAATGCATAGGGTCTCAGAAGTAGCATTCTTATATTCATGTGTGTATTGTACATCAACAATCAATGTATTTTTAGTTGAAACAGCCTTCTTTCATCATCTTTAAGGTTACTGTTCCCTGAATTCCTCAAATCTGTATGTCAGATTCTAATTTTACTTGAACTTAATTTGTCCATATGATCTAGTTGTGAATGCTATAGTTGAAATTTTGATATAACCGATTTTAGAGATTCCAAAAATAGCTCAATTTTAGATGACTCACATTCCATGTAACATACATCAATATTTGAGAGTAATGCACTGCTAACTGATATTCTGATCATTTTAATGTAATAATTGAAGAATCACAGGAGTGAGTTAATAAGTGTAAAATATTGTTATGTGCATTATAACTGACACAGGTGTAGGACAACTGACTCCCAGACGATTGCCAATTGACAGTTTTGACAGGATAATAATGTTCACTTTTCCTTGTTATTATGTATTGTATTTCAACCAAACAATAAAATCAACTTCAATATTAATATTAACAATGTATTTACAGGTTCATGCATCCAGTAATAATGCTTCAAGTAATGCCTCTTATGCAAACAGAGAATTAGATATTGAACAGGTACATTTATTTTTAGTTTAATTAAACGACTGTAAATATAGTAATTGTTTAAATTGAGTAGACCAGAAACTATGTTACAGGTACAAAGGTAACAGTTCAAAGATTTACTTTAAAAACACTAGAACTTGAAAACAGAAAAAATAACTGTGTTATGTATTTAAATGTACCAAATAGGACCAGACAAAGGGGAGTGGAAGTATATATCATTGCCTATTTGGCCACTTGTCAGTCTAATTCAACATGATTTTACAATTTGTTTTCAGGTTCATGAATCTAGTAATGGTAATCCAAGTGACACAAATCCTTCACACAGAGAATTAGAAATAACCCAGGTAAAATTTTTAGATTAATTTACATAAAGAGAAAATGTAAAGTCTATTTTCAAAAAAAAAAAAATGATAAACTAGAGAAAATTTTTTTTTACCTGAGCCAATAACTTAGCCTTTATAGACAATTTTGTCCCCTTTACTTGAATTTTACATCTTAGTGACTTTTCAGTATATCAAAGTAACAAATTTGAGCACAGTAGGTAGACAATATCTTGCAAATTAATGCCTTGCCTCATTAGTCCCCTACCATCTACGCCGAAGGGGACTTGAGGTTTGCGTTTCGTCAGTCTGTCAATCCGTCACACTCAGTTTTCCGGACTTTTCCCATACTATGTGAGATTTAGTTAATATTTGGTATGTAAGTCTACCTACCACAATGAGTTACAGACCAATTTCGAGTTTGGTTTGGGTCCATTGATTATTGATGGAATCATGGACCTTGGACTGAAAATTTCTGTAAAGTGTATGTTTTCTGGACTTATTTTACAAACTGTTCCAGATATTAAGCTAATATTTGATATGTGAGTCAATCATTTTGAGTTATAGATCAAGTTTGAGTTTGGTTCCCGGTAATTGATTTTTGATGGAGTTATTGTCCTTGGACTTAGAAAAATGTGTTTTAAATTGTAAGATTTCCGGACATTTTTTCTAAACCGTTCCAGATATTAAGCTAATATTTGCTATGTGAGTCTACCAGATCAAGTTTGAGCTTTGTTCTGGTGTACTGATTTTAGATTGATTGTGGGCCTTTTACTATTTTTGCTGGTTTAACAAAGAATTTTTCGACAAGGAGGGGACTTCTGTATTGCCTTGCAATATGATCAACACTTGTTATTTTTATTTTTAAACAGGAAAGAAGATATCAAAATGCAGGGACACCTACAGTTTTGTTCCGAATTCCTTCCACTTCAACGGTTTCAGAACCTTCCACTTCCACAGTTTCAGGACCTTCTGCTTCAACAGTTTCAGGACATTTAGCTTCAGCAGTTTCAGGACCTTCTTCTTCAACAGTTTTTGGACATGCTGCTTCAACAGTTTCAGGACCTTCTACTTCAACAGTTTCAGGACCTTCTAGTTCAAGAGTTTCAGGACATTCTGTTTCAACAGTTTCAGGACATTTAGCTTCAACAGTTTCAGGTCCTTCTACTTCAACAGTTTCAGGACCTTCTGTTTCAACAGTTTCAGAACCTTCCACTTTAACAGTTTCAGGACCTTTAGCACCAAATCATCTGATTGATGTAACAAGGTATTGATATTAAGATGGTTAAATTATTTTTTTTAAAAGCATGGTTAAATGACAATAACCATATACCTGTCATGAATTATTTCGACTCTTATATGACAGAAAAAAGAACTTTCAATTCTGAAATGACTTTAATAAGAGAAGGGGGATTTCTCAATTCAATTGCTGTCGGTGTCTATGATGTCACAATACATAATCTGACGTTTTCAAACAGATACAAATTCAAAATTCAAATCAAAAGCAAAACAATACACATTTACATGTATTGACATATATTTCCATCACAAACTAGAACCAACAAAATTAAAAATATGATTGCCTTTATCGTGATAGCAGTACATGAAATACAAGTTGATGGTGATATACAAACAAGAGGTACTGAATTGAGATTGTTCCAGAAATTATAAAAATCCAGAATTTAAATTTTATTGTCTCGCCTGCGACAGCGAGACATACATGTAGGTGTGCAAAGTATGACGGCGGCGTAAACTCAAGTTATTTTATAGAACCCTTTGTTGTAGGACCTTTATATTTGGTCCAAAGGTAGCTTATGGCGAACCCTATCTGGCGGACACAAAATCATGTGACCTTGACCTATATTTCGCGGTCCAGTGCCCAGGTTCAGTTTTTTTGCTTAAGTCTGTTCCTCAATAACTGCAAGGTATAGGTCAGTGATATTTAGTATATAGCTTGGTCTTGGTTAGTACCTGTCAGTCTGCCATTGCTTTTGACCTTGACCTCAATTTCACGGTCCATTGACCAGGTTAAACTTTTTTACTTAAGACTGTTTCTCAATAACTATGAGCTATAGGTCTATAGCTCATAGTTATATAGCTATATATTTGGTATATAGCTTGGTCTTGGTTAGTACATGTCAGTCTGCCATATGGCGTTTGACCTTGACCTCAATTTCATGGTCTAATGCACTTAGTTAAGTTTTTCTGATATGAACAGTTTCTCAATTACTGTAAGTGGTGGGGTACTGATATTAGGCTTTTAGGTTGCTCTTAAGTAGAACATGATTCTTTTAGCGACCAAACAGGGACAGGCAAGACATCTATTAGGGTCCACTCTTGTATAAAATCTTAGCATGATGGATTGTCAATTTCTGTTCTGATCTGTATGATGAAATTGACATAAATATAATGCCTTTAATCAAATGTAAACTTTTTCATTTTCTCTTTTTTCTTTTTTTTGATTGCAGAAACTTACTGGATAATGTCAACAAGGAATCAGTCGATGATTTCATTCCAGAGGTTGCACCAATAGTGGAAATTGGGTAATAAAATCTTTATATAGTAAACATGGAAAATTGAGGATGGATTTCAAATTTCATGTCGAGGTCATTTATGCCATCTCACTCATTAAGTTAAATGAACACGTAAGATGTTTTCATCCAGTGATGAAATCGGAGATTCTTAAATTGTCTATGTTGACAGTATACATGAAAAAAAAACTTGAGTAAACTCAACAAATTTTTCCCGTTGAGTCTTGGCCATGGATTCGTTGCAGATGACCTTTCTTTAGAATAAAATGTAGGAAAAACTTGTTTTTGATTGCACAAAAAAAAAGGGTCAGGGTCATTAAGTTGATATTTTAACATACATTGGTATCCTCTAGCATTTGCACAATGCAATTCAGGTGGTTTCCTTTGTTTGCTCTATATTTGTCATAGGTACAATGAATGAAAAAATAGTTGAAATTCTGCATTCCAATAACATAGGCATGATAAAAATATATATCAGAAAAGACAAAAAGACTGTGGAGTTAATATGCCTGAGACTGTCATTTAAAAGATACCTATGGAAAACATGTCATACCATATCATTCTATGATATAGGCATGTTATGCAGACGTTTTCATCACAAAGATCATATTAAACGAAATGTCGCATCACTCTGAAATTTGCCCATACTCTATCACAAAATCTTTTGGAGAACACTGTGCCTAATTATGAAACAATATTAAACATTGAAGTAAAAAAAAACTTGGCATTTCTGGCAAAATTTTCCCTTTGTATCATTCTTGTACATTAGAATGACTCTTTCAACTGAATTCACATGTATTACATATAATTCATTGTGGGTAAGCATGCAATGAAAGTGGCTTTCAAACACTACTTATAAGTTCAAGTTTAAATGTTTCCCATATGAGCAGAGTAGCTATAAGTTGTATAAACCTAGCACTTTACTGTCCTGCCTCAATATACAAACCGAGCTCCAATAATAAGTAGGTAAGGCCACACCAAATTAATTTCTTGTTCGACAGACCCGCCCGCACTTATATTTTCAAAATCAGTTTTTTAATTTTATTTTTTAATATCCCGCGTTCCGCTTCCGGCAATGATATCATGTAAATTTCCCGCATCAGTTTTTTTCTTTATAATTTTTTATCACGATCGCAGAAACATTTTGATCGACGCGATTTCGTCTGAGTTTTAGTGTATCAAAATTGATAACGATTTCTTCAAAACGAAAAAAAAAAGGAGACGAAATGCCGATATTCGTTGTTAGTATCACACGGCAGAACGGCACACATTTGTTACTAAACACAGCCATTTCTGTCGCCTGAGGAACTTTTTTCAAAAAATCAATGGAAAACAAAAGCATCACAACCAACAACATACACGTCAATTTCACAACTGACAACATTAGTGAAATCCGTCTAAAGGAAAACCATCAATCGTCCTTTTTGGATATTTGTTCTCGATCAGCTTTTATTCATCTTTCAATTTCTGGATTTCCAATGTTTTGATTTGATCTGCACTGAA
>MJUU01065147.1:0-34581 GCA_002080025.1 Modiolus philippinarum | reverse complement strand
TGGATTTCAAAAATATTTGATTCCAATTTTGGTAAATTTCCTGAAAGTCTCAAAGACCACTTATTTTTTGGAATTCTACCTAGCAACCATATTTAAAATGTTTGTGTAGTTTAGGACGAACATTTACATCAATTTGATTTCAAAAATATTTGATTCCAATTTTGGTAAATTTCCTGAAAGTCTCAAAAGTCTCACTTATTTTTTGGAATTCTACCTAGCAATGCTTGTGTAGCTTAGGACGAACATTTTCATGAATTGGATTTCAAAAATATTTGATTCCAATTTTGGTAAATTTCCTGAAAGTCTCAAAGACCACTTATTTTTTGGAATTCTACTTAGCAACCATATATCCTAGAATTCTTTTAGTAACAATAATGACTATCAATACGTAGATTTAAGAGATAATGAAAAAAATATGCCTAGGGTGTATAACAACTGTTTTCTGTGTCAAACAGGGAGTGCGGGGATAGCTGTCGTTTCCGCCAACATCTAGTTTTGTTTTGAAAGAGAGGTTATAAATATATCATTTCATTTAGGTTTTGAAAGAGGACATACATTTTAACAATTTTGTCAGTGTCAGTTAAGAACAAAATTTCAGCCTTGTATAGAATGACTTAATTCTTTGGGAGTTGCAGATACAAGAAATACAAGACATTTAGTTTTTGATACACACTTTATCATATGTCAACACCTAGGGCTTGCTTGACACCAGACTTTTGACAATTTGAGTACACTTCGAAAGAAATTAAAAATCTTTGACAAATCATTTTGTTTTTATTAGCCTAGGTATAGTACCTGCAATTTTTGTTTGATAAAGTCATCATTATGATAATTTTAAAACCTTGTTCTTTTACAATATTGCCTCATCAAGTAAATATGTTTGATAAATAAACTAATTCAAGATTGTGGAAGGATATTATATGAGATAAAACTATGACAATACATCACCCTCTTGATGACCCAAGCCAAGTTTGGATTTAATTGGCCCAGTGGTTTCAGAGGAGAATATTTTTGAAAAAAAGTTTACAACAGACAGACGACAAACGCCAAGTGATGGCAAAAGCTAAAAAAAAAATGAGTTAGTAATCATATGAGAAATTCTGACACAAACAAATTTTTATAATTTTGATATTACAAGAGCATAAACCTAAACCACAGGGAGACTTCACATGGACTCCACGCAGCACAAGAGATAAACTCTGCAGCAAATAGAAAAAATATGGAGTGAATGTACACGTGACAAAAATGCACAAGATACATAGAAAACTCCAGTTTATCAAGGACAGGGCTTTTATCCAAGTGACCAAGTGTCTCAAGGCTGTTTGAGTAATTAATGTTGTAATTATATTAATATATAGGGGGAAATAGGGACTATCTTGGAAACAACTGATGGCTTGATATTTTTACGTTTGCACAATTGCATGTTTTTAAATGTACAATGGAATATAGTCGCATAATTGCTTGTTTTGAAAAGTACAATGGCATCTAGTCCAATATCTTTTTTTTTTTACAGGTAAACCAGGAAGACTCACCTTCCAACAGAATTTCCTGGAAAAGAAAAAAAGAACTTTTTACTATCTAGGACAGTTAACAGCTCTTTCAATTATCCAGGATGGTCCTGGATTGCCAATTCTGTCTGACATAGTAACAGACTATATTTTGAATGGAAACTATGAAGTACTTAATCCAGGTGATCTACAAGATTCCCTCAATGAAGTGTTTGAAAAGGTATTAAACTAAAATGGTCTCAGTTTCTTTATTTAACGTCACCTGGCTAAAAAGGTTTCATGTGAGGTTTGTCATCACTTGGCATCTGTGTTTAGCTCATCTGGCTATGCCAGGGTGAGCTTTTGCCATAACTTGGCGTCTGTTGTCCGTCCGTCAGTCGTAAACTTTTCTTTAAAAATCTTCTCTGAAACCACTTGGCCAATTTAATCCAAACTTGGCCTGGGTCGTCACCAGGGTATGTAGTTTAAAAAATATGTTCAATTAGTCTGAGGACCAAACAACATGGCCGCTGTTACTAAAAATAGAACATAGGGGGTAAATTGCTGTTTTTGGCAAATAACTCCCAAACCGTTGCTTATATCAAAAATTTTGACGGGATAAAATTGTTCAGATTGCCAAGATCTATCTGCTCTGCAATTTTTAAGAAAATTGGAAAACCTGTCTTAGAGTTTTAGCCCTTTTTCCATAAATTTTTCAAAATTTATTAATTTTTGTTTGCCTGCGACGAATGTCGCGAAGGCAAGACAAAGGGATCATAGATTTCGTCGTTGTCTCGCCTACATCGAATGTCACGAAGGCGAGACATAGAGATCATAGATTCCGTCGTCAGCGTCCTTAACATTTTGGTTAACCCAAATATTAATCTTTTTTTTAACTTCAATAACTTTTCTCAAATCATATTCAATATCAATGAATTTTTGACACAATATTCAGAACAACTTCATTGTGGTATTTATGATTGGCAACTGTTCTAAATGCATTGCTTGCAGTTTCTTGGCCTCTTAGCCTGCATAATTGTTTTACCTATTGAAGCCTGTAATGATCAAGTGATGAAATTAACCTTGATAACCACAAATGGATTTGAATAGTGCATGGCATGTATGATGCTTATGAGCTGCTGACTAAGTATTGTGACTTTGGTGCCTATGTATCATCCAACATGGCAATCTGTGGTGAACTTAATTTATTACTGGACTGTGGAAAGAGCACATAAAGAATTTTATCTGAAACAACTTCGCTAGTTAAAATAAAACTTAATCACAATGCATCTTAGATTGTCCCCTTCAAAACAGGTATCCAAAAGTCTGCACCTTATGCAAATTTGCGACCTATGGGAAACATAGTTTAGTATTGGAGAACATTCAAAGATGTTCTTTTTTAAAACCATTTGGCCAATTGGAAATAAACTTTGGCACAACACTTAATTTTCTTCAAAATTGTGTCCTGCAGATCCATCCCTTATCCAATATGGCAGGCAGTTGGGAAAATAGTTTGATCATATAACATAAATGTTTGTTCGCATAGTTTGAAAATAAGACCCTTTAACATAGAAGTTTATTTGAATTTATGTATTGACCATGGTCCAGGTGAGCGATACAGACTCGTGAGTGCCTCTTGTTTGTATGTCTGTAAACTTCCTATGTATTCATTACTATTGAAACAGCATATCAAAAGGAGCCAAACTTGACAGGAAGCATCTATAAAGGGTCCTTAATAAAGCTCGCACATTTCTCTTGATCAGTAAAAACGTACTGCCAATATGGATAATATTTATCCTTTTAAGTTATCTTTTGAAATAATTTAACTGATCCTGGACAGGTCCCCATTGAAATTGTATCCACATATACAACGTAGAAGTAAAAAAAACAACTTGACTATCACTGTCTGAAGCAGCATTTTCACTGGAAATGTGCTGAATGCTCATAGGATAACCAAAGTAAGAATTACAGTGATACTGTAAAAAAAACATTGGAGGAAGACAGCAGTTCTTGTTTAATATGCAAAAATTTAAGTTATAAAATCAACAATACGTTCTTGATTTTAAAGTAAATACATTTACATTTTTTCCATAGATGCAGAATTCAAGTGAAGAGGGTGATTTAAAAGAGTTGTATACTAGCCTAATAGACATGGCAGTAGACATTGGCTTTGTTGTTCCTGCAACAATGTTCACACATCAACACATCAAAACCCTGAAAGCAGCATTCATTGAACATCAGATAAGTGGCTGCAAAGAAGAATTAGATCAATTTATTGAAGGTAAACATACAGTTTTGGTTTTTATGGGCTGCATCTATCCTTCTTTTCTGTTCCAGTCACCAAAGTTTTTGATACTTTATTCTATAGTATGGAAATTTGTGACATAGATTTTAAGCTTATCACCAATAGATTGTAAGCTTATCACCAATCAGACGGAGAACGAACACATATAACTGACAGATTCTGTCTCAGGAACTATTAACAATTTTTCCAAAGGTTGTTTGTCACATCTGTTTAAAAACATGGAATTATTAACAATTTTCCCAAAGGTTGTTTTTGTCTGTTTAAATATTTTAAATCTGTTTAAAAACAAACTGATAAAATACTTGTCAATTTGGAACCAAAGTTGGTCACAATAGTCCCTTGTTGGTCCCCTTTGAAAAATTTGTGAGGCATGTTGGCAGTTGTTGGTCAAGCTGCTTAATCACCATATTTACAACAAATTATTTATGACAGTTATACTTTTTATACGACCGCAAAAATTTTTGCGGTCGTATATTGGTATGGTGCTGTCGTCGTCGTCGTCGTCGTCGTCGTCGTTGTCGTCGTCGTTGTCGTCGTCGTCTGTAGACACTTTAGTTTTTGGTCAATAACTTTAGTTCCAGTAGATCAATCCTTATGAAATTTTAACATAATGTTCTTTGGTACAAAAGGAAGGCTTGGCTTAGTTTTGGTAATTGTGGCCCCACCTGTTTTTAAAAAAGGGGCCAAAAGGGGTTAAATTGGGTGTTTTCACATGTTTGTCTGTAGAATCTTTATTATTAATCGGATTTTGATGGGGTTTCTTTCAGTGTGCTCCTGAGGAAATTTCCAATCTGAAGTATGCCAACGGATTTCACGTAGCATGTACCGCTCACGAGATAAATGGGGCCCAACATGGGCAAATCTCCAAAAAAATATTTTTTTTATTTAAAGTCCGATTTTGATGCAGTTTTTTTAAATGGATTCCTTGTGAAAAATTAATATGGTGCTCAACTATTAGATTTTTGATAACTTGTTTCCTTTCCCAGCTATGAGGGGCCGAACGGGGCCAAAATTGGGAATTTGCAGATTATGTCAAATCTTTATTTTTCATCTGATTTCGATGGGATTTTTTTCTATGGATTCCTCTTGATCTAAGCTTTCAGCAGTATAGCAACGGATTTTGTGTAGGTCTTACTGTTTCAGAGCTACAGGGGGTCAAATGGGCCAAAATGCAATTTTTCTAAATATGTCAAATCTTTATTTTTCATCGGATTTCAATGGGATTTTTTCTTTGGATTCCTCTTGATCTAAGCTTTTTGCAATATGTCAACGGAATTTTTGTAGCTCTTACCTTTTCCGAGCTACGAGGGGTCAAAGGGGCCAAAATTACAGTTTTTCTAAATATGTCAAATCTTTATTTTTCATTGGATTTTGATGGGATTTTTTTCTTTGGATTCCTCTTGATCTAAGCTTTCAGAGGTATGGCAATGAATTTGGCGTGGCTCTTACTGTTTCCGAGCTACGAGGGGTCAAAGGGGCCAAAATTGCAATTTTTCTAAATATGTCTTAACTTTATTTTTCATCAGATTTCGATGGAATTTTTTTCTTTGAATTTCTATGGATGTAAAGTTTTAGTTGATAGTCTATATTTTGCATAGCTCTTACGTTTCTTTTTCATCAGTAAGTGATCAAAAGGGTTGAATTTTTCCTTTTTTTGTTCCTAGCTAATAACTGTGTCAAGCTTCTTTTTGTGTCCATCGAATTATTGTGTCAAGCTCTTTACTGTGTCCACAGTCACTTTAAACTACTTTTGTTGAAATTTCAGTGGTCGACATGCTGCGGTCGTATCATGCTGCGCTCGGCGTAGCCCTTTATTTGCTTCATCCGCTATTTCAAAAATAGCGAAAAACAAATTGTCATGAAAATTTCCCTGTTTACAGTATAACACAAAAATGAACAATATTGAAACAAAAATGTGATCTTGGAATTCCAGCAAGTATCTCGGGCTTCTACCTTGGCTAAAACAGTTAACAGTTTTCATGAAATGCAAAATTTAATATGAAATCAAAGTATCATGCCATAATCAGTTTTGTTTTTTATCATAGGATTGGATACACACCAGGTTTTAAGCCTTTTGAGGAGAGAGGAAAACAGGGCATATGCCAGAGCCCTGTTTAGTGGCAGGATGAAACCTGTTACAGTAACTGTTATAAGATCCCTTTTAGAAATACATTACTCTGATGGAAATCAGCGAAGAGATCAGCATGCTACTGCACAAGGTTTCCTCACATTCATACAGGCAACGAAAGGTAACACTGCTTTAATCATCTTGAATTCTTGAAAAATTCTCATAATCTTATAATTATACCCCCACAAGCAAGGTTTGAGAGTATATAGGAATCTCCCTGTCCATCAAATAGTCTTCCGTCCCTCAATGTACCTTTTTAGCGCATGAATTGGTACACAGTTGCAGTACACCATCTCGGAGCATGTTCTCCTCAATGGCTGCTTGGATTTTGATGAATTGTTACACAGTTCTCCTTAACGGCTGCTTGGATTTTGATGAATTGTTTCACAGTTGTAGTACACCATCTGAATAGGTGGTTCCTGCCTGAAATTTTGAAGGGGAGATAATTTGTTTTTTAATCTTATCTGGCAAAAGGGGGGAAGGAACCTTTTCAGCACATGTTCTCCTAAACGACTACTTGCATTTTGATGAAATGTAAGACAGTTTTAGTAAACCACCTGAAGATGTGCATGAAGTAATATGGTTGCTGCCCGAAATTTTGCAGCATAGATAATTTGTCTGAATATTTTCTGGGAAAAGGGGATGAACCTTTTCAGCACATGTTAACTTAAATGGGTATTTGGATTTTGATGAAATGTTACACATCTGCAGTATACCACCTGAAGACTTGCATGAATAATATGGTTGTTGTCAAAAATTGTGCAGGATAGATAATTCTTCTTTGAATATTTTCTAGATAAAAGGGGGAGGTATATATCATTGTGTCCAAAGTTCCAAACACACTTAAATTTACACTTGCCATAATTATTCAGGGTTCAATTAGCGAGGGTATGAAAGACTGCCATTTGGCGACAGCTCTAGTTATTTTTTGTGTTGATGGATATATGTTTGAGTGGTAGTTTTGAGTTTTTCATTTTGTTGGTTTGCAATAAAGTTAACATGGGGTACATGTTAATGGATGGCATAATGGCATTCATATTTCACATGTGTATTCCTTGTGGCATGACTTTTCAGTTGGTCTAGAAATATTCAAACTGTACGCTTGATTTTGCCATGTGACTTGATTTTTGTGCCCCATCTAAGAATTTGGAAGGGACAGATAGATTTACCCTTTTCTGTTAGTATGTACTTGTACATCCATTTGTGGAGATTTGACCCCATGTAAAGCTTTTCCATTGGCCCAAGTTGAGATTTAAACAAACGATATCTATGGGAATTCTGTTAGATGGATGCGGGAATCCAACTTTATGAATGAAAATTCTTTTGTAAGAATATGAAATGAATGAATCATTTTATATCTGTTGGGAAACTCTGCCCACTTTGAATTCTACAATACACCTTTAATGGCCTTAATAATAGAACATACGATTACCTCACATGTGTGTGTACACAGCAGAATCGATCGATATATAGGTCATTTAACTGTGTAAACTCAAGTCATCCAACATGGACAAAAGTAAGCAACTCGCCTCCATCTGAGGATGAAATTACTGCAAAACAACTTAAGATGTCTCAAGATAGTGATTTATCTTCTTTGTTTGTGCGTACATTAATTCTTTCATATTTACGTTTTGTTTTGAAACAGCACCACCTGTAATACACAGGCACAAAAAAAAATAACGAGACTCCTGTTGTAGTGTGTATTCAATTGTTATAGGATAGAAAAAACACAGAACGGTACTTTTTTCATTGTCAATCTCCACAAAATTATTATCAAGCGAATTGAGCCAGTTATAGGGATTTTACAGGCTAAACACTCTTTAAAAGACTCCAGCTATGCAGTCACCTTTTAAAAAGATTTTATGCCTTCAAAATCGCAATAACTGGCTAAATACCCTTGATAATATATAATGTCATGAACTCATGATGTTAAGTTTGTATTTTGGTTCATAAATTGGTATTTTAATAATTCTGCATAAGAACAGGCACATTTTGTAGTGCTACCAGATGCACTAAATATAAGGGTTCCATGATGTACATTTTACGCTTGACTTTTTCTTATACGACTGCAAAATTTTGGGTATTGTACGGTGCAGGCCTCATCTGTGGACAGCATAACTTTGGTTGTTATCAAATTTTATGATGATGTTCCTTGGTACAGCCTTGAGCCAAGGTTGTAATTTTGGAATTTTTTACCCCACCTGTGTTAGAAAAAGGAACAAAAAGGGGTTAAATTAGAAGTTTTCATATATTTGACTGTAGAATCTTTATTCGAGATTGGTACAGAAATACAAATCTTTATGAAACCATCTATTGCAGATATTAACTTTATGTATGTCCATGCCCTCCTCTAGTGTAATTTACTTAGGGCTATTCAAGAAATAATTGTATGAGGGGGTCGGAAAGCACTTAAATTTAAATTTGATGGGTTGTGAAATTTTTTGGAGGCTTTTCCTGAAGAAACAATGAGAAAAATAAAGGGCTACGCCAAGCGCAGCATGATACGACAGCAGCATGTCGACCACTGAAATTTGAACAAGTGTAAACTAAAATTAATGTGGACACAGTAATTTGCTGGAGACAATAAGGACCTTGACACATTAATTAACTGGACACAAACTAATTAAAATAAAAATTAGCCCTTTTAATCCCTTATTACTAAGATATTGTAAGAGCTAAGAAATTTTGTTGACTACCATCAAGAGAAATCCAAAGAAAAAACTCAGGTTGAAATCCAATGAAAAATAAAGATTTCACATATTTTGAAATATCACAATTTGGCCCCTTTGACCCCTTATAGCTTGGAAACCAAAGAGAAACGCAAAATATACTGCCATATCACTGAAAGCTTACAATGAGAACAATCTAATCAAAATCTAATGAAAAATAAAGACTTCAAATATTTCTAATAATTGCAATTTTGACCCCTTTGACCCCTTATAGCTCAGAAACAGTAAGAGCTACATCAAATCCATTTACATACTTCTGAAGGCTTGCATTGAGAGGAATCCAAAGAAAAAATCCCATCAAAATCTGATGTAAAATATAGATTTTACATATTTCTAAAAATTGCAATATTGGCCCCTTTGACCCCTAATACCTCGGAAACGGTAAGAGCTACACCAAATCTGTTGACATATTACTGAAAGCCTACAATGTGAAGAATCTAAAGAAAAAAATCCCATTGAAATCGGATGAAAAATAGAAATTTTAGGTATTCTGCATGTTTGCAATTTTGCCCCGTTGGGCCCCTCATAGCTTGGAAAAGAAACAAGTTATCAAAAATCTAATGGTGCAGTGCTATGTTAATTTTTCATAAGGAATCAAATGCAAAAAACTGCATCAAAATTGGACTAATAATAAAAAAATTAAAATTTTTGAAATTTGCCCCTTTTGGGCCCCATTTATCTCGTGAACGGTACATGCTACGTGAAATCCGTTGCCATACTACTGATTGGAAATTTCCTCAGGAGGACACTGAAAGAAACCCCATCAAAATCCGATAAATAATAAAGATTCTACAGTCAAATATACGAAAACATCAAATTTAACCCTTTTTGGCCCCTTTTTTAAAAACGGGTGGGGCCACAATGACCAAAACTGAGCCAAGCCTTCCTTTTATGCCAAGGAACATTGTGTTAAAATTTCATAAGGATTGGTCAACTGAAACTAAAGTTATTGACCAAAAACAAAAGTGTCTACAGACAACGACGACGACGACGACAGCACCATACCATTATACGACCGCAAAAAATTTTGCCGTCGTATAATGAATCAAAATTTAAGCACAATGGGTCTTTCTAAAAAGTGCCCCCCCTCCCTCCCCATACAATTATTTCTGGAACAACCCTTATGTGCATATAATGCAGAACTTGAATATATTAAAACTGTAGCACAAATGATGTCACTTAATAACAGGATGAAAAGAAACATTTCAACAATTAATTCATTTTATCACAACCTGTGAAACTAAACATTACTGCAGAATCAGGAAATTAACTTTCGTCACATACATGTATTTGGATCTTAATATTATTTTATACATGTAGCTGTATGTATATTATGTTCATTTTATATAAATTTATCATTTAACATGTTTTACAGGCAAGACAACAGTTTCAGGAGGTATACAAGTTGAACCAAAAGACGTACTCATGTGGCTAACTGGTTCCACAGTGATTCCTGCAATAGGCTTCCACAAAAAAATTGATGTAGAATTTAGTGATGAAACATTTATTAACACATGTGCACTGTGCATTACATTGAAACTGCAGCCACAATTGTCTCCAGAGGATGCTGTTCACTATTACACAGATCTTCTTATAAACAGCCAAACATTTACAAAAGATTAGGATTAGGATTTGCTCATTTGTTGTGATTAATTTTTTATTATGATCTCAAAAAATATGAGGGCATATTATGGTATGGTGCTGTCGTTGTTGTCATTGCCTGTAGACACTTTTGTTTTTGGTCAATAACTTTAGTTTGAGTTTATCAATCCTTATGAAATTTTAACACACTGTTCATTGGTAGAAAAGGAATTCTAGGATTGGTATTTGGTATTGTGCCCCCCCCCTGTTTCCTAGCTATAAAGGGTGAAAGGGGCCATAATTGCAATTTTCAAAATATGCTTAAAATTTTTTTTATCAGATTTTGATTGTTTTTTTTTTTAGATTCCTTGTGTTATAAGCTTTTCAGTAATTTTTTAAATGATTTGGTAGCTTTTATTGTTTCCATGCTATGAGGGGTCAAATAGGGACCAAAATTTCAATTTTAAAAAATACAAAAAATTTTAATTTTTCTCAGATGTTAATTGAGTTTGTAGCTTCAGAGTAGTATGTTGATGGGCAGTCCTTACCTTTTCCAAGCTTTAAGAGATCAAACAGAGACAAATTCCAATTGTGCAATTGCTTAAATTTATGAAATATTGTGTTATTGGGTTTTGGCAACAGATTTAAGGTAGTATTTTTACCATGTTCACAGTCATTTTGTAGCAGCGCTTGTCCATTGATATCCCTGTTCAATTTGCTGCAATCGTACCATGCTGCGCCTTGCATAGCCCTTTATTCTTCAGATTGGTTATTTAGATCATATTGGTTATTTGCTCTCTATCAGTTTTTAAATATCTTTGATTTTATGGTCTTCCAAACGTTTAGATTTTATCTGCACTGAAGAGACATAAGTTGTCGAAATGCGCATATGCAGAAATTAAATTCACAGTAACTTCGGTATTTAATTGAAAAGATGGGTATACTGCATGTGTCCATGTGTCTTTCCTTCTGTGTGTCACACTTTTGGTCAAGATTTATGTGTGGGGGAAATGATACAAACTTAAAACTATCTGTATGGTAATACCATGTTCAGACCTACCGTTATATAGATACCAACTTAAAATGTTTAGACATTTGTAGTATTTTAGGGTTTTTTTGTAAGAGTAAATGAAATTGGTAATGCCATTTATGCAAAAAATTGTATTGTCAAGCCTTCAGCCTTGGAAGACATGAAAATCACTTCATAATGAAAATACTTAAGTGTTGAAATGAGAACTAAGCATTTATAAAGAGGCATTCCTTAGAAGTAATTTACCAGTTGAATGCTATAGGCTCATCTGAAATGAGGATAGTTAAGACCCAACAGAACCTTGATATATCACATTTTTGGCTCGCCTGCAACAAAAGGCGCGGATGCGAAGACATATGCGTAAAAAGTATGACGGCCACAGTGGCGGTGTAAACTTTCATGTTAAGTTTTTGTGATTAGGTCATTTTCTCAGTAACTGTAAGTGGTAGGTCAATGATATGTGGTTTTATAGGTTGGTTTTGAGTTGGACATGATAGTCTGCTATATGGCTTTTGTCTGTGACCTCAGTTTCACGGCTTAGTTCAGTTTCTTAGTAACTATAAGTGGTAGGTCCTTGATATTTGGTATGTAGGTTTTTCTTAGGTATTACATGGCAGTCTGCCATATGGCTTTTGTCCTTGACCTCAATTTCACAGTCTAGTAAGCATGTTAAGTTTTTGTGATTAGGTCATTTTCTCAGTAACTTTAAGTGGTAGGTCAATGATATTTAGTATATATGTTGGTCTTGGGTAGTACATGACAGTCTGCTATATGGCTTTTGTATGTGACCTCAATTTAATGGTCCAGTGATTATGTTAAGTTTCCCAGTATCTATTAATATAAGGTCAATAATATTTGGTATGTAGGTTTGTCTTGGATGGAACATGACAGTCTTTTATTTAGCTTTAGAACTTGACCTCATTTTCATGTTCTAGTGAATATGTTTGGTTTTTCAGTATCTATCAGTGGTAGGTCACTGACATTTGGCATTTTCGTTTTGGGTGATTCATGACAGTCTGCTATATTGCCCTTTCACTTATCCTATTTCACAGTCTAGTGAATATGTTAAGTTTTCTGAATTATTCAGTTTGAGTTTCCACATCAATTTTGTGACCAAATAGGGACCAAGTAGGGACGGGCGAGACATCAATTTGCGTCCACACTTGTTTGTCTAGCCTGACATATTTCTACCTGACCTGATAGTAAACATTCAAGAATGCACAATTGCAATAGTTCCTGTTATTTGTTTTGGACTTCATTTAATAACAATAATAAATAGACAAACTTGAATTTTAATGAAAAAGTAGGAGAAACTTTTGATTTACCAATACATTGAATTATCAAATTGGAATGTCAAGATAAATCACAAAACATTAGATATAAAACTCAAGATTCTATATGTACATGATATCAATTCAAAAAAATATTTTATTTGCTGTCACTCAGTGACAACATGTATTTGTTTTCTTATCCTTCTGAAAAAAGAAAAAATATTAATACCATATGTATGTATAGATCGAAATATTCTTTTTGATTGGTTGCACAAATAGTTTGAAAATCCGTTCTAAATATGGCTTGCTGATACTTCAGTGATTGGGATAATAAGGTCCAGTGATTAAAATTATTTTTTGCTTTCAATGCTCTTGACATGTTATGGAAGTGGTTAATTTAAAAAGATATTGGTTTTATTTCTATCATATTGATATATCACTACATGTCAAAGTATAAATTAGCCTTTTTACAATTATAGATCTTTCATATTTGTTCTCTTATTCTTTAGTAACTTTTACATATTTCTTGAAACCATACATGTCTATGTGCATTTATATGCTTTATGTTTGTTTAAAAACATTTATGGAATGTTTATGATAGTTTTGTTGTTTTAAAACATTTATGTAATGTTCATGATAGCTTTGTTATTCTCTTCTAATTGTTCACATTTCTTAAACCGTATTCAATCTTCTTGTTTAATTATTCATCAGATGGATTTAATGTGTTATTATTTACAGACTCCATGAAACTTAATACATGCTGAAATAATTCCACACCTTGTGGGAGATTTTTGTAATCATGTAAAGGATCAACTGTATCCTGTAAGCTACATAGGCTGTTTTCATCTAAAGGACAATGTATTGAAGATAAATTTGGATAGCCAAGTTCATCATTGTCTTCTTCTTCATTTGAATTATCCATACCATATTCTTCATTTTGATATTCATTATCATCGTGATTGCCAGCTTGCAAAATCAGATCTGTTATGGAAACATTGTCAGAATGAAAATTTTTTAATACGCCAATTATGAACAGTTGATGTGGTGTTTTGTTATTTTCAGTAGATAGTCCATGATGGTTGAACTGATACATAAATGTCTCCAAGGACTTGTTTATGCGAGGCAAAAAAACATATTGAAATGCCCACATGTGAAGTGGTGATGTGATGTCCAGTACCTTTATATTTTCCATATATGTGAACAAGTCATAATACTCGTTAGTCACAGAGTCCCAAAGGTCAACCCATAGACGCTCTATTCGCTGGTTGTGCGAACTTTTACCTTGTATAGCACTGCCTCTATTCAGGCCACGGTAATTTTCCATGAAATTACATATATCTTTGTTTTCTGTCCCATGGTCAACCCTAATTCTGGATGGTACGCCATTCTTCCGTGTTGCTTCCATAAATAAGTTCATTACAGTGGAAGCCTTGTTGTTGGTGCTTGCTTTTAAGAAAGTCACAAGGCGACTGTAACCATCTATTCCTCCATGGATAACAGTGCCCCAGCTGAAAGACAAATATATAGCATTTACAGTTTTTTTTTCTTCTTTTTTCTAATTTGTTATTTCTGACAATATGATCATATTTTTTTTTTTCATGCCAAGATTTTTAAGTGATGTTGTTATTTGAAAAATGAAAACTAAATTTCTGCTATTGCAATTTTTTCCAGTAAATGAATGTTGCTAAAATACATAATCATCACATTCTAATGTATAATTTATTCAGTTACACATCAAATGAACTATTGTGACAAAGTTTGGTTCCGACTGGCTCACTAGTTTCACAGAAGATCCTTGAAATCATTGCACATAGGGTCCTTATGCTAAACTATGTGCCCATAAAAATCAGATACTTTGAAGTGGATCAAAAATGGACTATTGTGACCAAGTTCGGTTCAGATTGTTTAATGAAAGTCATTCAAGCATGAAATGTAGTTCAAAGTGTCGAACTCCCTCACGGATTCTTCAGTACTATCAAAGATTTACCTACTGGCCAACTTTCATACCTGGAACACACATATTTTCTGAGAAATGGACCAAAACTAAACTATAGTCAAAGACTCAAACTACCTAGTGAACTACGTAGTACTAGTGAACTACGTAGTACTATCGAAGATCTACCTACTGGCCAATATCATTGTTCTACCTCTTATTGTTTCTGAACAATATACTTAAATCCAAAACTTAACCGGATGTGTGAAAGGATGGTAACACTACATGCCCCTTCCACATTAGTGTGCAGGGCATAAAAAGGGATTAAATTGGGTGTTTTTTATGAATTTAATTTCAAACATAATGTTAAAATTTAAGAGTGCAAACCTTTCATTTACTTCTATTTTTAACCTACATGTGAAATAACATCTTCATAGCTATTTTTGTGAAATGTTACTGAATACTTTTAAATTTCACATGAGCCTTCCTACAGATAAAGACGATTCATTTGCATTGAATTAAAGGAACAGCTGGGTGCATATGTAGTGTTTCACAAACACATCTTGTTTATATGTAAACTATACACAAAAATTACCGTATAAGTTTATGATTTCCATCAATATGCCATAATGAATTTGGTCCTGCTACTTTATATGTCCGTCTTTGTGTGTTGCGCCTTTCAATTGACCTAAGGGCACATCCTGCAGGATCAATCCTATGGCAAGCATCTCGAACCCTTTGTCTTGACACATGAATGTTGTCCATGGATAGTCTGATTCTGATAGAATTTGGTCCAATCCTTCTGTTGGTGCCTATTATATCTCTTACTTTGATGTCAAGGTCGTCATCGGATATTTCTGTTTGATTTCCTTGTTTTAACTGAATATTATATTCTCTAAAATAAAAAAAATTTTGAATTATTTATTGATCTAAATTGAAGACATAATACACAAAAATAAAATTTACATTTTTGTATGAAGCCAATACTGTTTCATATATATTTTATGAATTCCACAAAAATTTGTCTACTCCAAATAGGTTGAAAGGTTAAATCCACGAAATTTTATCCCCACGAAAACAAATGATTATACGGTATATACCCAAATGAACTCGAAGTTAAAGAGACCACTGATACACCATCATCAGCATCATACGTGGACCTATACCTCTACATTGACAACTCTGGACGTCTGAAAACAAAACTTTATGACAAACTTGATGATTTCGACTTTCCAATAGTGAAATTCCCATTTTTGAGCTGTAATATTCCTACATCTCCGACATATGGCATGTACATTTCACAACTCATTCGCTACTGCCATGCCTGTAGTTTGTACAGCAATTTTTTCAACAGAGCAAAAACTTAATACATCAAGGGTATGTTCAGTAGCTGTTGCACTTGTCTCTACAGAAGTTTTACGGTCGTCACCACGATTTGACAGACCATTAAAATGTTACTATTTCAAAAATGAGAACAGATATTTTTGGGTAGATCCAGTGTTTGTTACCGACTGTGATAAAACTGGACTTTTCACTGGCATAGGACCCTATGAGAAAAATGTCATTTTCATGAAATTCTATGAAACTACGGAAGCAAATTCAACATAACTTTACAGGAATGGTGTATGGAAGGTCCTTTGCAAGGATTGCTTGTTTCGTTTTGATCTGACAAAAAAATGGCCACCAGCTTGGGACTTAGATTTTACTTTGGACCCTATGGGAAAACATCATTTTCATCAACTCCTCTGAAACCAATCAAGTAAAAACCAAACTTTACAGGAATGATGTATGGAAGGTCCTTGGGACATTTGTTTTTTTTTTTTTTTTTGAAAAAAACAAACTTCTAGGTTTGAACTGTGCCTATTGGAAATTCATTCCATGTTTGTTTTAAAACATTGGTGAGCCTGGTAAGCGATGTACATTCTTGGAAGTGTCGCCCTTTTTTTTAAAAAAAGACTACCTATACATTTCCAGTAATTTGAAATAAGAAATTACCTCAATCTTCTTCTAACAGTTGATTCTGACGTTTTCAAGGTTTCAGCCATAAGTGGTGCTGTAAATCCGTATTGATTCAAAAACTCCAATTGCTCTCTTGGTATTTCAATCTTTGGAGAACCAACATTTCCAAGACGGGGTCTAGAAACTCTATATCCAGTGCATTCTGTAAAGTAAATATTGACTGTCATACTTTGGGTATTGTTGACTCAATAACACGGAAGAAAACAACAAACACGAGCCATTTAAGGTTTCTCAGTGGTATTATTCCGCCATTTTTGTGGAATAATTGTTCATTTAGATTTCATTCATTAAGAAATTTTACAAAATAGTTATTTAAAATGTAAAGAAAGTTCCAAAGTTTTTAAAATTTTTATTTCTTAACACTTTTACATTTTCATTACAAAAAAGTGAAGTAAAACACATGAGCTTTAAATCTGTTGTTGGATTTACAGAACGCAAAAATTTTGTAAGGGAGATAATTTGATAAAAGAATTTAACTGGATATCACTTGAGAAATTAACATTTGCAATTTATCACTCTTATTTCACATGTGACCCCCTAATTTTTATTTTGTATATGTTAACTATATAATGAGTTCAAAACACATGCAAAGTATGAATATTTTTCAAGCTTTCCTCTAATATTATCATTTTCCCTATCATTTCTATGTAAAATCTTGAAATTTTTAATTTCAGTTTTTGCGCTTAATTGCACAGTGACCCACAAATTTTATTTTACATTTTGAACAATTATACAATTATCACAGAAAATTTCACAAAATTCTATAATAGGAAATTAATACCCTGCAGACACCTAAAGAGCCTATAATTTCGATGTTTTAATTCATTTGTGTGAAGTAATGTTTAAGTTTACTGTGCTTCATATCATTTTCTAGCTGTAGTATAAACCTTTGTCATCAATGTGGTCTTCAACTTAAGCTTTTTATTGAAGAGATCGGCTTCTCTTGAATGGTTTACTCTCAATGATGCACTTCCTATATTGGTACTACAACTGCGATGATTATTGTGTATATTTTACTCAAAGGACAAACTTTCAAAGATCTACATTTTCAATGGGAACTTAAATTTTGTGTCAACTGCTCTAGGCAGAGTCGACATATAGGGAATACTATCTGTCGTCCTGAGTCGCCTGTAGGTTTTTGAATCCGCAGCTCCTTCAAAACTAAGTCCGATTCCAACCAAACTTTCAGGATATATTGTTCACCCGGTTTTGTGTTGTGCACCTGATACTTAAGAATTTTTATTTCTGCAGATTTGAGAGGTTCACGGAGCCAAATTGCTCATTTGTTAATCTGGTTTGTAAATGCGCAACTCCATCACAACTACATTTATTTGAGTCAATAACACATTGACTGCAGTAAGGTGCACATTGACTTTCACAATCAGATCTATACAAATTACATGCCATTCACACTGATAAGGAAATTATCGATTCGTGCCTATTGCCCAGTGTTAATTACTCATGTCCTGCAAGAGCAATAGCCAATCGACGTAGGTTAAAGTATGAAAGAGTGAAATGCCAAGTTAGAAGAGGAGCTCATATGATTTCTAAGTGTGATATATAAATACCGGATAAATTAATTTAAATGTAGTTTTTGTTAGCTCACCTGGCCTGAAAGGCCATGTGAGATTTTGCCATCACTATGCGTCCGTCGTCTGTCGTCAGTTGTTTGTCGTCCATCTGTCAACAATTTCAAAAATCTTCTCCTCTGAAACCACTGGGCCAAATGTAACCAAACTTCACTTGAATTATCACCAGGGTATGGCTTCTCAAAATTGTAGACGGCTGGTCAAACAACATGGCCGCCATTGCTAAAAATAGATCATAGGGGTAAATTGCAGTTTTTGGCAAATAACTCGAAAACCATTAAAGATATCAAAAATCTGACCTGGGGATAAAAGTGATCAGCATGGCAAGATCTACCTGCCCTGCAATTTTGATGAAAATCCGAAAACCCGTCTTGGAGTTATTGCCCTTTTTCCTTAAAATTTTCAAAATTTGTGCATTTCTAATTTTTTATTTCAAAAAGTGTAACAGATAGAGGTCAAGTGTATATTGCAAAAAGGTTCAGCATATCAAGATCTACAAACAATGAAATTTTGAAGAAAATCAAAAAACCCTTGTAGGATTTATTCCCCTTTTTTCACAGAATTTTCGAAATTTTCATATTTTTCCAAAACTTTAGAAGATGAAGGTTAAGTGTAAATAAATAACAAAATACCGAAGTTACTGTTAATTTATTTTCTGCATATGCGCATTTCGACAACTTATGAATCATCAGTGCAGATAAAAGTGATAAAATGTTTGCCATGCTGTGTGGATTTCAAAACTGGTGTTTAAAATTGTTTGTTGACCGCCATTTTCAAAATGGCTGCCAAAAAAGGCAGGAAATTCAACATTGTTCGATTTCAATGAAATTTGGTTTCCAAATAGATATTGATGTAACCAGAGACATATAATTAAAGAGATTGGCAACTCTGCTATCACCCCATATAAATCACAACAAATATGATACAACCACACCAGAACTTCTTAAACTACTTTTAATTTGGACGACATATTTCTAAACCGAAAAGTGAACTATTCTCCTTAATAATTTCATAGTATAGTTTAGAAAATTTGAATGAAAAATATTGATAAACAAAAAGATATTGGCAAAGAAAGCGGAGACTTCGTGTGGAAATCTATCGACGTTGATCGTTGTGCCCCGGCATGTCGACTTTTGAAACTCCTCTTTTATTTTTGTGATTAGAACTTCCTAGTTATGAAAACTGGAAAGTATTTTACCTTGTTGGTAGAGTTTAGATACTTTTATTATATTATTTCCATGTTTTATCGAGATATTAGTGATTTATTGTTGTGAAGTGGAAGTTTTATCGAAGTCTCGATGGCGGCGAGATTTCCCGAGAATTCGTAATGTTGCCAATCTCTTTAATTATATGTCTCTGATGTAACGACTTCGAAACCGGTGTTGAAAAGTGTCCATTGACCGCCATTTTCAAAATGGCTGCCCAAAACGGCGGGAAAATTCAACATTGTCCGATTTCAATGACATTTGGCTTCCAAAAACGTATTGCTGTCTCAACTTCAAAACTGATGTAAAAATTATTTGTTGACCCCCATTTTCAAAATGGCCACCAAAAAAGGCGGGAAAATTCAACATTGTCCGATTTCAATAAAGTTAGGTATCCAAGTGGATATTGGATGTTACTACTTCAAAAACATTTGAAAATTGTTCGTTGACTGCCATTTTCAATATGGCTGCCAAAAGAGGCAGGAATATTCAACATTGTCTGATTTTAATGAAATTTGGTTTAAAATAGGTATTGATGTCGCAACTTGAAATTGTTTACTGATGGCCATTTTCAAAATGGCTGCAAAAAGGCAGGAAAATTCAACATTGTCCTATTTCAATGAAATTTGGTTTCCAAATAGATATTGAAGTTGCAACTTCAAAACCGATGTTGGATATTGATTGTTGACTGCCATTTACAAAGTAGCATGTCGACTTCAAAACTAGTGTCGAAAGTGGTCCTTAGCAAGAACGTTTTTGGTAAAAAGTTATTCCAGTATTGTCGGCAATACTAGTATTCCAGAATTGTGGTCGCCAAGTTCAAGTGATCCGAAGCTGGGCTACAAGTTCAAAATTCAGATTGCAAACAGTACCATAACACCATTGACAAAACCAGAGAACAAGTTACATGGTCGGTCCCTAATAGAAACATTTTCCACAATAAACGCACGTCTTAAACTGACGGTTCAGTTCTCACTTTACCATGTTTACAATGTTATTTTCATCATCAATTAGGTATTTAGTTCTAACTTGAGAAAAAAGTAAGATAAATGATGGCTCTTGAATTAATCAATATTATTTTTAGATTGTGTTTCATTCGATTAGACCCACCAGTATCTTTACCTGGTATGAGCAAAGGATTAATGATGTGGCATTACAGGGTCTTTCTGAAGCGAATGCATTTAAATAAGTAGCATTTTACATACCACTTTCAGATTGGCTTTTCATATTCTTTTCTATATCCTCTACCAAGTCCTCCACTATCGATATCAATTCATTCTTTTCATCCTCTGATATCAAAACACAAACAGCTCTCTCTATATCACGAACCAAAGAGCGCAATCTGAAAAGTAGAACATTAAAAATTGAATGTTTTCTTTGGATCCCAAAAGAATATTATTTACGAATATTAAAATGCCGAAGTTACTGTAAATTTATTTTCTGCATATGCGCATTTCGACAACTTATGTCTCTTCAGTACCGTTTGGAAGACCATAAACTCAAAGTTGTTCAAAAACTGATAGAGAACAAATACCCAATATGATCTAAATGTAAAGCCAAAATCAGCTAAGGACAGAGCTTTGCATGAGGAAGATACTACTTAGTTTGAAACAAAATTTACAAAAAATATATATTGCAAGCTTCCAAATAGAATCGCCTTTCGGGTCAACACCGAATTACTGAATACTGGGCTGGTTAATACCCTCGGGACTAACAGTCCACCAGTAGAAGCATTGACCCAGTGGTAACAAATATCTAAATACCGAATAATTCTTACGAATGAACTAAAGTGTTTGGTCATTTTATATAATGACTTAAAATTAGTAGTCATTTTACTAAATGACTGATTTTTTTCGCTAGATTTTAAGACATTGACTGAACTCTTCAGGCAATTTCTAAGTATCTGCTTTTATCCACAAAAACCTGAGAGCAATTCTGAGGGGAGGGGGGCTTTATCGGGACTCCGGGGTTGGGCAGTTTTAGCCCCGGAAAATCGGGATTGTCGTTTTTTATCTTCGGGAATTCGGGAAAAAAAATTATCGATAATCGGGATTTTTATTAATTAAAGACCGGGATTTCGGGATTTTCGTCAGTTGTACTTTACCGGGATGACAGTTTTCATCAGTAAAAAGAGTGTTTTTGTTTTCAGTAATGGTCAACATTGATAAGGTGCTACATTTTTTTTTATCTATTTTCGATATTAAATTTCATACACTATCTCATTCACTACCTCAACACATAGTTCTATGAATCCAGAATTAATGATAACTGTCGAAAGATAAAAAAATCTCTGTATTTAGAGAGAAGTAGGCTCTTTGAAAACGAAGCTTGAGGTATATAGGTTTCAGTCTAGAGTAGCTTACGCCCTTTGCATACGAAGCCTGACGGTTTATAGGTTTGTCTGTCTTACCATCCTGGCTTTGCAGATTTTATCCAAGAGTTCTAAAATTTTACAATGTTTTACACATTGACCAATTGCATTCAATGATTTGTCTTCATTTTATGGCTAGTTAAACAAATTAGTCAATTTTTCAACAATATTCTGTTAGCACTGAAGGTCCGTGACTCTTTTTGTCATAATAAATTTCACTTGGTTTTTACTTGCACCAATATATTGTGGTATTAGTCCCAACTTTTTACTTTTAAAAATGATTAAAGTTCTTTATTCACTTCACAAGTGAACCTCCTAGTTTGGCTTTTCAATGGAATTTTTATGACAAATCAACATACCGTTCAACTATTAGATTTTTTGGTAACTTGTTTTCTTTCCTAGCAATGAGAGGCCAAACGAGCAAAAATTGTAAGTTTGCAGACTATCTAAATTTTTTATTTTTCATCGGATTTTGATGGAATTTTTTGCTTTGGATTCCTCTTTATATCAGCTATCCGTAAAAAGTCAACCAATTTGGCTTTGCTCTTACCGTTTCAGAGCTACAAGGGTTCAAAGGACCAAAATTTCAATTTGTCTAAATATGTGAAATTTTTATTTTTCACCAAATTTCGATGGGATTTTTTTCTTTAGATTCCTCTTTATATAATTTTTTGTGTATTTTTGTGTAGGTCTTACCTTTTCAGGGTTATAAGGGGTCAAAGGGTCCCAAATTGCACTTTTTTCGAAATAAGTGAAATCTTTATTTTGCATCAGATTTCATTGGATTTTTTTTTATTCCTCTTGTTGTAAGCTTTTGGTAGTATGTCAAAAGAATTGGCATAGCTGTTACCTTTTCTGAGTCGTTATAAGGGGTCAAAGGGGTCGAAATATGTAAAATCTTAATTTTTTTGTCGGATTTTAATGGGGTTCATTTCTTCGGGTTCCTCTAATCGTAAAGTTTTAGTACTTCATGCATGTTGACCAATTTGACATGCCTCTTACAATTTCCTATCTATATAAGGAATCATAAGGGTAATTTTTAATTTCCCTAGTTCGTGTCCAGCTAATTACTGGGTCTAGCTCTTTATTATCTCTTTTATTTACTGAGTCAATCTTTCATATGTCCTCAATCGTTTTGAATTACACTTGTTCAAAGTGTTCGACATGCTGCAGTTGTGTTTTGTTGCGATCTGCGTAGACCTTTATTCAATACTATCCATGGCGCATTCAATTCATCATACAGTTATGAACCAAGATATCCACAATGCCAGTTTCTCCTTGATCCGCCAATGCCATATGGAAGTCTCTCCGTAATTAAGTTTAGTCAGAGACATATAAAACACAATTAATTAAATGTCTCTGGTTTAGAGTAAATAGATTTAGATAATGTGTTTCAAGAATTCACTATTTGAGTACAACCAGTTCCCTGGTACAACATGTACGTTAGATGTCTCTAAGGGAGCAACCATTTGATTTCTGGGGGGGGGCTATGGTCAAATTTTTCATCCTGGATTTTTTTTGTGTGTAACTTCTATCCTGGCTTTTTATTTTTGTTCCAAGCCTGTCCTGGATCCGGTCCTGGATTAACCCGCATAGTCGTCCTGGATTTTTTTTTGCTATAGGTAGTTGCTCCCTAATCACTACAGAATAACATATGAAAACTAAATAATACTAGACTGGAAGATAAAAGTTCACAACCCGATTTGAATACCAACCTGAATTGGACTCCATTGATGACATCTGGATTTTGACTGTCTGAAGCACAAAGTCGTACAGCATAATCAATTGTTGACTGTACCTTGTGTAAAAAACGATCACGTTCCGAACCTGGTTGATTGCTTTGAAAACCGGCCATGATTATTATTTCAATATCGATATCAAGTTTGTTACCGCTATTTTCATTGGTTGACATTAACAATTTCGGACATAAAAAGTATTGCGATACTTTCTAAAAGTAAGCCGATACTTCTGAAAAGTAAGCCTATACTTTTGAGAAGTAAGCCGATACTTTTTTCAGTATGCATATTTTTACTTTCAATAAGTATCGCTATACTTTCAATAAGTAACGGCTTACTTTCAACAAGTAACGGCTTACTTTTAACAAGTATCGCGATACTTTCAACAAGTAACGGCTTACTTTCAACAAGTAACGGCTTACTTTTAACAAGTATCGCGATACTTTCAACAAGTAACGGCTTATTTTCATCAAGTAACGGCTTACTTTCAATAAGTAACGGCTTACTTTCAACAAGTAACGGCTTACTTTAAACAAGTATCGCGATACTTTCAACAAGTAACGGCTTACTTGTTGAAAGTAAGCCGATACAAAGAAAAATATGCATTCCGAAAAAGTATCGGCTTACTTTTGAAAAGTAACGGCTTACTTTTTTTCTTACTTTTTTATCAACAAACAACCAATAGAAATCTAGCTTACATTTACCAAAAATTACACTGTATTGTCTAATCACGGAATCAATTCCGGTCGTCTGATTCCCGGCTATTTAGTGTGTACATAAACTAGATCTCCTGCTGATCTTCAAATCGTTAAAGTGTGTGAGATTCGGGGGTCTGTTTAATGGAGCTATCTTAGGGGACGACGAATTGATATTCTGGGGGGGGGGGGGCGGGAGGATTTTAAAGTAAATAATTTTGCTTTGGCTTTAGTGAAAATAAATATTCTGCCTGAAGATAGTTTGAAAATACATTGTAAATAGTTTTGCAAACAACCTGCTGAAAATGAATATTTTTGGAAGATTTTTCAAAGCTGAATATATTATTTCTTAAAGCACGGTCTATATGATTTTCAGGGATGGCATCAGTGGGATTTTTACCAGAGCCAGGAATTTTTTTTTTTTTTTTGGTTCGCTTCGCGGGCCAGATTCTGTTTTTCATATACATGTATATCAAACAGGACAGGCCTTTGTTTTCGATTTCAGGAAACTTTCTTTTTGTGCAATATCAATATGAATGATATACATATAGTGAACATCAGTAAACATTTAAAAGGCTGGATCCTATATATGAATGTCTATATGTATATACAGTTGTATATATTTGTGTTTTAATGAAGTTAATATAAGTTTTGACCAGCATGGAAAGTTATTTAAATATTCTGGAATTTCACATTGGCGGATCCAAGAAGGGGTTGGAACCACCCCCACCTTGTTTTGACAATCAAAATGAATATTCTGATGTTTTACTAAAAAATACCCCCCCCCCCAAAAAAAATCCTTTCAATTCCAATTGGAGCTCCCTTTTCAGATTGCCTGATCTGCACCTGATATCAGATCTACTATATATTTAATTCATGTAATTAAGTCACCCAAACGAAGTTTGGTGACTTATTGTTTTTACTCTGTTTCTTATTAAGTCGCCCAAACAAAGTTCGGGGACTTCTTGTGTTTGCACCGTTTCTTCTTATTATTATTTTTCCGCCACAAAAATCATCTTGTCCAACCAAATTCTCAGAGACCACTTGCCCAATCATGATCAAACTTTCCAGGTAGATAGATCACCACCCAAAGATGTGCACTTGGGTGTTAAAATTTTCCAAAAGACCACCATCATTGGTCACTTTGAACTTTGACCTCAAATCTTATTAATGGGTTTACTCGGAAACTGTAACAGATAGCTAATACAATGTAATGACAAAAATGTCAGTTAGGTCATGAGGGACATTTGTTACATTTAGACCGAAACTCTATGGTCAACCGTTCAGGAGTTATACCCTTGATAATTTCATCATATCTTTTAAATATGTTTTTCTCGAAAACGGTAAGAGATAGTAACCTGAAACCTTTTCCATTCATCTTAGATGATATGTGTTACATTTAAAAATGCCAAGGTCAAAGGTCATTGGTCACTTTGAACTTTGACCCCTGAAGTTGTCACTGGATTAACTCATAAACTATAATACATAGCTGATAACATGTAATGGCAGATTGTATCTTGTTAAGATCTACATTTGCTACATTGGGTCTAAAATTATTGGACCAACCGTTTTTGGCCTATGGACCAAACCCGATTTTTGGTTTTTTGCTTATACCTCAAATACTATTGAAGATACAGAGACATTCAATACAAAAAATGTAAAGGAAGATGTGACATTCAAAATGAGGTCAAGATCAAAGTCCAAGGTCATAGCCAAAAACTTAATTTCGCAGAAGGTATCAATAAATGTACATACCAAGCTTAAATTCTTGATCATTTAAGATAATATTATGACACAACTTTCGTGAAAGACCTATCGATTGTTTTTTGGAACAATTGACGTACCAGTTTTCTCAAAAATGGGTGGTCAAAATTCAATGAAACAAGGTAATTTGAAATTATAATATAATTATACACCATAGAGGAAATGCCTTACTACATAATATATAAATAGAAATGAATTTTCTGATGCAATCACAGAGTGTGTACAGGTTAATCAAAAATACTGGTGTCACTGATAGACAGAATCACGATGACTTAAGACCAAATTCTTTAATTAAGGACTCATTGTTCTTTCAAAGAACATTAATGAATAAGTTCTGGTTTGGCGACTTCTGTGTTTGCTTGCAAACACATTATCACTCGTTATTATTATTATTCCTCAATGGATTTTTCAAACTTTGTCCAAACATTATCTCAGAGATGGGTATTCCAAACTAAATGAAACATGGCAACAATGTGGACAACTACTCCAAGATGTGCAAGAAGGTCTTTGAATTTCCAAAATGACCACGGTCATTGGTCACTTTGAACTTTGACCTCAAATCTTGTGATTAGAATATCTCAAAAAGTGTAAATGATAGCTGATTATTTGTTTGGCAAAATGTTTATTAGGTCATAACGGAACTTCGTTACATTTGGACCGAAATTCTAGGATTCACCGTTCAAGAGTTACGCCCCTTGAAAGTTTCGTCACCTCTTTTAGCATGTTTTTTCTCGAAAACGGTAAGAGATAGAAACCTGAAACCTTTTCTATTCAATTTAGGTGATATGTGTTACATTTAAAAAAAGGTCAAAGGTCATTGGCCACTTTGAACTTTGACCCTAGGCCTTGTTTTTGTAAAAACTCATAAACCGTAATAGATAGCTGAAAACATGTAATAGGGAAAATGTGTGTCTTGTTAAGATCTACATTTGTTACGTAGGGTCCAAAATTATCGGACCAACCGTTTTCGGTTTATGGACCGAAAACCGATTTTGATGTCCGAATTTTGTGTTTTTTGCTTAAAGCTCAAATACCATTGAAGATACTAAAAGACATTCAACGTACAAAATGTTCAGGAAGTCTGGACCTTCAAAATCAGGTCAAGGTCAAAGCCCTAAAGCTTTATTTCACGTTAAAGTATCAATAAATGTACATATTAAGCTTTGAATGTTGGTTTCATCTATGAATCAATAATGAAACCATTATGACACAACTTCCTTTCTGATGCAATCCATTACATATACTTATGAAGTGTTGACCTGTGAATCAAAGTATTACTAACACTGATAGACGAAAAGATAATGAGTTTATGACACAAGTTCTTATCTAAGGAATAGAAACAAATATTTCAGAACACATTATTACAATCATTTGTGATAAATATACAACACAGCATTTTTTCAAAACTAATTGGGTATGGAATCTGGTTTGGTGACTTGTGTTTGCATGCAAACATATCATCACTCGTTATATTTACAATTCCCATCTTACAGAATGCTAGTTTTACCAGAGTTCTCTCCCCTTTTTTGAATTCATGAGGTGAGCAAAAATGTGAATTACTGTTCTTACAATAATTGGCCTGGTGACATATGATTAAATAAAAGAATTTCTATGCTATTGCTTTGTCGATATACCTTCTCCAAAAATGGCAACTTTTACAAAAACTGACAAATTATGGAAAATTAATTGCCAGAGGATGATTTGAGGATTTAAGTGGTTTTGTTTCTGCTTTATTATTATATGAAAGATTTGTACACATAAGGCTAAAAAAAAATATATATGATAAACAAGGCTCTATTTATACAAGTAACCTCAAATTAAAATCCACTCAGTAGATGCCCTTTGTTCTGGATTTGACGTCCTATTTCCATATGTTTTGGTAATGAGTACTTTTTTCTGACTCAATTTGGATTATGATTTACCATATAATTTTGATTTTAATACTACCGATGTTAAAGTTTCAAAAGAAAACTAGAACAAAGTTTCAAAGATAAAGTTTCTAATCCCTGCTTCAATTTTAACTGTCTTGCGATGTATGTTATTTTGTTTTATTATATAGTATTTCTCACGTCAAATGATATTGAACACAAACGTCAAAATGGTCTTACATCATAGTTAGTAATTTTGCCTTTGTGATGTTGAAAATAAATATTTTGGTTGAAACAGTCCTGGAAATGAAAATATTTGCTACCTGCCAGGCGAAAATAAATAAATTTTCTGAACAAAATCCCCCAGCACCCCCCCCCCCCTGAATATCAAATGGTCGTCCCCTTAGGACTAAGTGATATATCTATTTGTCTTAGGACATATCTTTGTCTTAAGTCCGTTTATCATGTACTTACTCAAGATATGTGTCTTTTTATATGTGTCATAAAGAAATAATTAAGCCAGTCATATTTTCAGGGGGTGTAATATGAAATCCGTATTGCACGGGCGTGTAATATAAAATCCGTATTACATGGGACAACAGCAGTAGAACACCGAAGCAACAAGAGAAGAGATGACCACGAAAATCGAGTTCCAAAGACATTGCAAAAACGGCATCAGAGAAAGATAAAGACAAAGCAAGGACGTGAGACGGCCACAGTGCACGGAAATAAAAAGATAACATTTAGAACTAAGGCACTCATTGTGTGAACTCCCATGAAACCGGGAGTGACATCAGGTGCTCCGGAAGGGTAGGCATGTCCTGCCCAGCTAGCAACACCCGTCAAGCTATCAGTGAGGCATATATTGTTTGGTAGCGGATTGGTTAAATAATGTCATTTGCTAACCCTTAGATAAAACCAATTGAATCCATGGCACATGTTACTTCTCTAACCCTCAAACAGTACCATGGTAAAATTTTGAGTATCATTGGTAATTCTCTATAGTATTCAAACTATCACAAGGGCAAATCGGTAGCACAAACATCACTGATGAAGACAAAACTAAAATCTTAAGGTTTGATATGAAAAAGAAAGGAAATGGGGTAAATGTCAAGGAGACAACATCCCATATCCAGGTTAAAACGACCCAAAACAAAGCATCTAGGGGTCACCATACGGTCTTCAACAAGACAACACGAAAAACTAAAGTACTCACAGTGTGAACTCCCATAAAACCGGGAGTGACATCGGGTGCTCCGGATTGGTAAGCATGTCCTGCTCCGCTAGCAGCACCCGTCACAATATCAGTGAGTCAATCCAGGGTTGAGTCAACTCCGGTTATGTCAAATCCGTCAAGACGTGAAATCTAGCTGAAAAAGTCCGTTTTCATTTGGGACAAAGACACGTCATATCTGAAATCTCGCCAAGCCTTTAGTTAAAAAATTTCAAAATTTAACTATTTCTAGTGTAGAAATGTCGTTTCTCACTGGATGCGATGGTGGATTCTATATGTATCGGCTATCATTCGCATGATCTTGTGTAAAAATAATGCAAAGCAATTTATTTACAGTTTCCAGTACAAATGCTTTCATTAAACGATATGAGATATATTCAAATTAACTGTCCTTTCCATTTGAAAATAACCTTTCTGCTATAAAACGAGAAACACAATTACATTAGGCTGTTCACATTATGTAATTTAACATGTTTACTTGAAAAATAAACAAATTACAAAAGAAAAAAAGGTTTGAATCGCAATCTGGTTTTATCATTTTCATTAAAACGGATTTTAAAAGAATCAATCTTAATTTGTACCAATCGCATCTAGTTCCAATGTGTATCTAGTCTTATTTGATAATTTACATAACACATATTGGGGAATATTGTGATATGTGGAAATTAAATGTTAATGTTTCAAAAACTAAAATTGTTATTTTCTCTATTAAAGGAAGACTTCCTAGAAATATTACTTTTTATTTCAAAGAAGATGAAATAGAAATTGCAAATGAATTTAATTATTTAGGTCAATTATTTTCTAGATCTGGGTCATTTTCTAAAGCCAAAAAGAAACTATCAGAAAAGGCTACCAAAGCAATGTTTAGCGTTTTAAAAAAGAGGTCGAAAACATTACCTATCAATTAAGGAGGTTCGCTACTCATTTTTTGGGATTTCTGTCAGATTTTCGGAATTCTCTGGTTTTATCCATTTAAAAGCATTGTAAGTTTTTGCCCATGGACCCCTTATTTTATTCCATATTTTTATTAAATACATCTTTATGGGCATTCTGTAAAAATTTCATTAAATTCTATTTATTCTGTTACAGCCATTCATGGTCAAACCTTTGCTAATGTTAATTCCTAAGAAAAATCAGAGGAGTTCAGTTTCCCGCCAAATTTTCAATCACATATATCTCAAAAATGAGATCATCAACCTATCATATTTTTTCACTACACTTACTTCTTATTTAATTTTCTAACAAGACATCACATTCATTCGAAATCCTATTTATTTCCAAATTGAGTAGCGAACCCCTATAGGTGTCAAATTGATTTGTTCGATAAAATAGTTCAACCTATTTTACTTTATGGTTGTGAGATCTGGGGATTTGAAAAAAAATGACGTAATAGGGCAAGTACAATTGAAATTTTTAAAACTTCTTTTTCATATGAAAAAATCGACACCAAATTGTATGGTATATGGAGAATCTGGCCGATATCCTCTCCAAATAAGTATTAATTATAGAACGATTTCATATTAGTGTAAACTGCTAAATGACAGCGAAAATAAACTGTCGCCTATCATTTATAGATTAGCATATTTTAATTATAGACCTTTTTATTCACAAATTCATGGGTGCCGCCATTGCCGACTTCCGAATGAACTCGTCACCGGAAGGGTGTAACGTTCGTAACACCTCGGCGTTTGTCGATCTATCAGTATGAGGTTTAATGATACAGGTGTAATACTTCAACCGTTAATTACTCTAATAACACCTGTTGAGAAAGTGATAAAAACCTATTTAAGTGATAACACAGTTATTGTGACATCAAAGAAACCGCATAATTTATATTAATATATAACAAATAACTGTAAATTAAGTATAGAAGTTCGATATTTTACAACAAGCTGATTAAGAAAACGTAACCTTGGTTTGAAGGTAAAGAAATCAAATTCTCAAGTAATTAAGATTAATAAATTAATCATTTATATTTCATAAAAAATATTTGAAGTATTCTCGATAGATTTCCGAATGTTGGAAAAATAATTTGGATATTAATATTTTTATAAAAGATTTAAATGTGCATATACAAGCTCTTTAAAATTTTGCGGAGAATTTAGAGATGGACTTTTATTCAGCTAACCAGAATAATGAAAAAAAAAATACTATAATAATTTTATGTTGAATGCTTTTAAAAATATCTGCTTTTTGAAACATTTTTGTTTGTTTTTATAGAAGTAATTAATTCAAATAGTCTCTGGCAAAATTATATTTAGTAGGCCAAAAATATCAAACGACATCAAATATATAAATCAACTGAATTTATTTTATTTAAATAATGCACAGGGAAGTCATTCTCGGGGCAAGAATAAAAATTTAAAAAGTTACATGAAACAAAATAATTTCACACCTAAAAAACACGCAAATTGAAGAAAGAAGTTAAGATTAAAAGGCATAATTTGATTTAATGGATAGCGTCCAACTTGTCGAATAATTTTGATTTTGCTTGGATTAAGAATATTAAAGACATTTTGAATAATTGTGGTTTTTCAAATATGTTTTATCTTCAAAATCGAAATTTTAATAGCGTTTCAAGTGTCAAACTTAGACTAGTCGATCAGTTTAAACAAACTTGGAGTGAAAACGTACAAAATTCACCCAAATGTACTAATTGTAAATTATTTAAGAATACTCTGGCTTTTGAGAACTATTTCAATATTCTCGATGATAGAGACATATACACTTTTTGTAAATTTAGAACACTAAATCACTTACTACCTATTGCACGGGGAAGGCGGTTAAATATTGAAAGGAGTGATAGAAAATGTGATTTATGTGACAGAAATGATATAGGCGATGAATATCATTTTATTATGGAATGCCCCACATTTATAGAGGATCTAAAACAATAGATATCAAAAATATATTATTCTAGACCAAATACTCTAAAATTTAGCCCATTACTTACAAATAACCATATCTCGGTTTATAGAAATTGTGTAAATTTATTAGGATTATTAATAATAATATTGTTAGTTCTCCAGGATGAATTGTAAACTGGTTTTTTTTTCTTGTACATGTAATTTATTGTTGGTTAAATGTATTAGTATCTTAAACTTTAACACTACCAACTTTGGAATCGTAATTTATACTGAAATTGTATGTGTAAAAAATGTTGTAATTTCTCTACACCTTTGTATATTTGGTTTATGAGAATAAAGTATCTGTATCTGTGGATTTTTTCTACGAAATCTGTTAGTATTTCACTCCGTATTTTTTTTGTAAAATTAGCGTAATTTTTTATTGGGCTCATATGTGTGCAATGGCGACAGTAATTTATACAAGGCCAGACAAAATGTACAAGCTCATATATCCCGATATATATAACTCGTTTAACAACTTGATGGCATATAAGATCGATATACAAACAAGATGTGTTTATGTGAAACACTACATATGCTCCCAGATTCTACAGTAAAATATACCCGATTTGACCCCTTTCTGACCTCTGTGACCTTGACCTTTGATCTAATTTTTTTTCGATATTTATTTTCCTCTTGACAAGACCTATATACTTGCAAAGTATTAAAAGTCCATCTTACATAGTTCAAAAGTTGTTTATTACCATAAAAACACCCAATTCAACCTCTTTATTCTGAAACAGGTGAGGCTTGTTTATTTAAGTTAAATGTATCTGTTTAAATATGTTATAAGAAACCTACAGAAAAATACTGCATCAAATTCCGACAAAAAAATTGAAAATTCGTTTTTTTTCGGTTTGTCCCCCTTTGGGCCTCTTGTTTCTCAAAAACAGTATTTGTTGACATATTACAGTTGCGCAATTTTATTAGCAATAACATAAAACAAACACCATCTCAATAGGATAAATAATTAGGATTCTACAGCCAAATATGTAAAAACAGCCAATTGCACCCCCTTTTAACCTTTGTGACCTTGACCTTTGATCTGACCCCTAATTTTATTTTGCATATTTATGTTCCTTACACTTGCCAAGTATGAAAAGTCTACCTTACATAGTTCAAAAGTTACAGCCAAAGTTAAAGTTTCGGGCGCACAGACAAACAGACAAACGGACAAACATACAAACAGACAGGACAAATAGAATATGCTCCCCGATTCTCGATCTGGGGGCATAAAACGTAAAAATCAACCGTACAACTTAGTTATACGTCTGATATAAATAAAACATTTCAGTGAAAAAATAACTGAGGGCGGTCTTAAGACTATCACTTAGGATGGTCATAATTTTTGTCTTAAGACACATTTTAGGTCATGAAAAAGGCCCAAAATAATAAACGGTAATCTGATTTGTTTATTTTTATTATTTTTGGGATGAGGTGGGGGTTGGGGCACAGGATATAAAGGAAATATATGTAACCGTACTGTATATAGGACTGTTGTTTGTATGTATTTTAATAGAAGACATGCACTCGACAGGAACACATACTAATTTTTTCGAAGATCGCTTGTCGATTTAGTAAGACATAATGCATTAGGGAACGACCATTTGATTCTGAGGGGGTAAGGGGGGCTGGCAGTTTCGGTCGAGCCAGATTATTTATTCTCAAAATTTTGCGGGCCAGAATATTTTTATTTCCAATAACATAATCGTATTGTACCAATAAACCTGAGGTCAGATTATTTATTTTCTTAGATGTGCAGGCCAGATTATTTATTTCCAACTGCTTTCAGGGACATGATATTTATTTACAAAATCTGCCAGCCCCCCCCCCCCTCCCCAATCAAATGGTCGTCCCCATAATGCAGTAGTATAACTACCAAGAAATTACGGATGTAAAAAATTATACATTAAGCAAGCAAACAAATAAACATGCACGTAATATTTGCTTTTACCTAAACCATCATATTAGAGTTTTCTTGGGTTTCATAAATAAATAACGTCTAATTATTCAGTTGTTTTTAGAATCTCGGAATCAGATGACCTGAACCGACCTCGGTTTAGACAATCCCTCTCACGTGTCTCTTGTAAGAAAAATTTCTATTGGTTACATGTTTATTAAAAAATAAGCCGATACTTTTGAGAAGTAAGCCGATACTTTTGAGAAGTAAGCCGATACTTTTTTCCGTATGCATATTTTTTTTTGTATCGGCTTACTTTCAACAAGTAAGCCGTTACTTATTGAAAGTATCGCGATACTTATTAAAAGTAAGCCGTTAGTTGTTGAAAGTAAGCCGTTACTTATTGAAAGTATCGCGATACTTATTGAAAGTAAGCCGATAGAAAAAAGTAACGCGATAGAAATATCACAATTTTGACATGAACGGCCACTCATAGATTGGTGATGTCGTTAAGTTTCACAAGTTGAAATGGATAACAATGTTTTAAGGTTACGATGGTACTAATAATGGTTTGGTTTTACCTTGTCTGGTACAAGTGTATATTGTTACAAAATTTCATGATCCGCTGAGACTGGTACTCACAATTTATGCAATTCTTCATAATTAATATAAGCCTTTTGAGTGCATCTTTTAATATCGTTTTTATTGGTCAATTTTATACAATAGTTTCACTGCAAGAGTAATACCACTGCTAAATCAATCCTTAGAAAAAGGGGGTTCCAGACTACTTTTTAGGAGGATTTACGGTACGTAAATTCTTCTTATGCTGT
>MJUU01065145.1:10994-40223 GCA_002080025.1 Modiolus philippinarum | reverse complement strand
TTTTTTTTTCATGCTGGATATTTTGAAAGCTATGTCGAGCTGTAAAATACGTCATAAGCTTCTCATTTTGCAGCTTAGCATGACTACCACTCCTTACACGACTATACCGGTCAGTGTCCGTTTTCCTGAAATATTGTATATACTTTTTCAATACCCAATGGGAGTCACCGTTAAATATATTATGTAGAGCTAATGTATTTCCATATTACCTGAAGTCAATATATTTACTTTGCAATTGGGTGATTTTATTAGGCTTCAAAACCGAATAAATCCTCGTCACCCACCAGACGAGTTTTTACGCTCTCTTACAATCATCGTTGTATAAGAAATAATTATATTATTGTAATTTGCAGTCTTCTTGGTAGTCTTTCACTCTTTGTCATTCCTACTTTGCAATACATAAATTCATTTGTGAATAAATTCAGAATTCAGTTATTCCTTTTAGGTAAATACTTTGCCGATGTAGTTGTTTCTGGTACCACTTGAACCGACCCAAACCTCCCTTCACGATAAATACATGTCTGTACATACGTTATGTTTGTTTTCCTGTGTAAACATATTATGTGATTACTCTTTCTACATATTTAGTTTCAATTATTGTATTTGCTTTGGTGACCATGCTCATTTTTGTGTATATTTTGCTGACCTGAAGAGTCCAATTCTGACGTATCACTTTGCATGAAACACAAAAATCTCATAATGACTGTTACATGTTTTGTACACCGTGCAAGAATTGGACTTTTTTATTTCAGAGCTACACGGGTTAAGAGTAACAAATTACTAGATATTCACCAATTGTTGTTCATTAATTTGTATCTTTTAATTGGGAGCAAGTGTGTACCTATTATGTTATATTATTGCTTTATATTTCATATTGATACAACTGTTGATACTTTCAGTGAATGTAGTAACCAATTACTGATCAAGATTCATTTTGTAGAATATCATTATTGTTTTATATATTATTGCTTTGTCTATTGTACTTAATCGATTTTATAATCTTATCAGGCGATGTTGAACTAAATTCCGGTCCATCTTCTACAAGCGACCTATCATCAATATCTTCTTTGTCCGACGAGATTTTGGACGGCTTTAAATCTTGTTTGGTCAATTATACCTCTTTCGTTCACTTAAATGTACAAAGTCTGGTTCCCAAACTTGACATTATTAGCATGGAGCTTAAATGTATTGACGTACTTTGTTTTAGTGAAACTTGGCTCAGTTCAAATATAAGTAACGATGATATACTATTAGATTGTTTTCATCCTCCGTTTAGGAACGATCGCGTTGGTCGAAGAGGTGGAGGTGTAGCAATCTATGTAAAAAATAATTTACATTGCGTCGTCAGAAATGATTTGAGTTTGTTAGGTCTTGAAATTATTTGGGTTGAAATTCGTAACAAGCGTGAACAGGTCTTAATTGGCGTATTCTATAGACCTCCCGATTCTAATACTAATGTTTATAATCTTATCGAACACTTCCTGGATCAGGCCATTGACACTGGAATCGAGAATATAGTCGTGCTTGGTGACTTTAATGAAAACTATCTTGTTGATTCTATAACTCGTATGAAAACTATTATAGACAGATTGGATATGGTACAGTATATTGAAGAACCTACTTATTTTACAGAATCATCTAGTTTTTGCAAACAACAGAAATGTGATTGATCTGGTTCACGTAGGCCAATCCATATTTGATGCAAACACTAGGTTTCACTGTCCAACTTTAGGTATTATAAAAGTTGCAAAGCCGACTACAACTTGCTTTAAACGCCGTATTTGGTTATACGATAGGGGTGCCTTTGATTCTTATAGAAATATTTTGTCAAATGTTGACTGGCAAAAATTTATAACAAATGCAAATAACGATGTAGATTTATTGGTTACTTCACTAACTGAATTAATTCTAAAATCTGCGTACGATTCCAAACAAAATGATTACTGTGCGAAAGTCTGATCCACCGTGGCTAAATAACGAAATTCGTCGTTATATTCGTAAGCGTGACAGATTTCACAAACGAGCAAAGAAGTCAGATTCCTCTGACCATTGGTCTAAATTTAGGAAAATTAGAAATAAAACTATTAATTTAGTTAGAAAACAAAAACAACTATATATGGATGGTCTTTTGGAGAAGCTTCGATCTAAAACTATGAATATAAGAAATTGGTGGATGACAGCGTCTAAAGTGGTTGGGTTAAAGTCCAAGGACTCTGATATCCCCCCTTTGCTTATAAATAACAATATTGTATTTGATGACTGTGAAAAAGCCGAAGCCTTCAACAATTTCTTTGCATCACAATCTAAATTAGCTGATGCAAATAAATCAGTTCCCGAAGACGATTCAATTCCAGTAAACTTCCTTGACAAGATAGTACTTCAAGAACATGAAGTTCGAGATTTTTTGCAGATCATTAACATTAACAAATCTAACGGTCTCGATTGTATAAGTCCAAGACTACTAAAAGAGGCTTCAGGTATTTTAGCTAAACCTCTATGTTTTATATTTAACCTTAGTTTAACACAAACGTATTACCCGTTAGCTTGGAAGCAAGCAAATGTTATACCTGTCTTCAAAAAAGATGATAGAAGTATTGTTGGTAATTATAGACCTATCTCACTTTTAAGCGTAATAAGCAAAATTTTCGAGAGATGTGTATACAAACTTATTATGAACTTTTTACGTTCTTTGCTTTCGGATCACCAATCAGGGTTTAGACTTAAAGATTCAACTATAAACCAATTATTATATCTTTCCAACGTTTTTAATAAAGCCCTGGATGATGGGAAAGATATAAGGATTGTTTTCTTCGACATCAGCAAAGCATTTGATCGGGTGTGGCACAAGGGTCTTCTATATAAATTAAAAAAAAAATGGGAATTACAGGGGATCTTTTGGACTGGGTTAAAAATTATCTATCTGATCGTAAACAGAGGGTGGTTATTAATGGTAAATAATCTACATGGTTTGACATTAAAGCAGGCGTACCACAAGGGTCAATCTTTGGTCCCCTTCTTTTTCTCGTCTTTATAAACGATATTGTTGATGAAGCAAACTGCAACATAAAACTATTTGCTGATGATACAAGCATTTTTGTTATTGTAGAAAACCCGCTTATTGCTTCGATTTCATTAAATTCTGATATGTCTCGCATACATAGATGGGCTGAAAGATTTTAATCCAAAGAAAACCGAATCTATGATTATATCACGTAAAAAAGATCCCATTTTCATCCTCCCTTGACAATGGATGGTAATATTATAAAAAATGTCGACTCCCATAAACGCCTTGGACTAACATTTTCTACTAACGGTAGCTGGAATCTACATATCATTAGCATCATGTCAAAAGCTTCTTCTCGTCTGAATATGTTGAGGAAACTCAAGTTCAAAGCCGACAGAAAAACTCTTGAAACCATGTATTTTTCTTATGTTCGACCAATCCTAGAGTATGCCGACGTAGTATGGGATAATTGTTCTGAGTATTTAAAAGATGAGCTGGAAAAAATTAATTACGATGCTGCTCGCATAGTAACTGGAGCTACGATGCTTATCTTTATTAATTCTCTTTTAAAAGAATCTGGTTGGGAACCTTTGAGAGATAGGAGGATAAACCACAGGTTAATACTATTTCATCAAATGTGTAACAAAAACTCGCCTGCCTATTTATCAAATCTTGTCCCTGTAAATTTCGCTCATATTCATCAGTATAGGACGCGTAATGCGGAGAACTTACCTAACGTGTCTACACGAACTAATATGTATTTCAATAGTTTTCTTCCGTCCACTGTACGCCTGTGGAATGGGCTTCCTATACATATAAGAAATTCTCCCTTAAGTGCATGTAAAAAATTTTTGAAAAAAAACGAGGAGATTCCTAATAACTTTTATTGCGGTAGCAGATATGGGCAAATATTGCACACTAGATTAAGAACTGAGAGTATTGGTCTCAAATCTCATTTATACAAGAAGAATTTGGCTCTTGATCCATATTGTACATGTGGAGAAGTTGAAACGTCTCAGCACTTTTTGCTTCACTGTAATAAATTCAACTCGTTGCGTATTTTGCTTGTGAATAAACTTGTAGGCGATATTAATATTAACAACCTTCTTTTTGGCAATCCATTCTTGTCTGAAGTCGAAAATATAAATAATTTTAATGCCATTCAAGAGTTTATACTCAGATCAAAGAGATTTACATAATTTTTCTTATTTGTATTATACACAAAATAGTTTACAATCTTTTTTTCTAATATATTTTACGCTTTACTAATCCCCGTGTAGCCCAATACTTTTAGTCGTATCAATGGTCACCAAATATACCCAAATACTATAATCATATATACACTGTTGTTTGCCACTTCTGAATATTTATTCTTTTCATTTTTAGGGAACGGAATTTGTAAAAGTGACTTGTCACTTGTTTTCCAATTCTGATTGTACTACTGTTTATATACATGTTTTGTATTCAAATTTAATATTCAATAAAATAAAGTTTACACTAAATTAATGCGATAAACCTATCGCTGTTGAAATTGGGTTATCGATAACATAAATTCAATAAACCGAATTCGACCATATAGATTATCACGACAAAGTTACATTTTGTATTTGCAGCGCCTCTACCACATAAATTACATAATTTACTTCACGGTTTTTCAGATATATTTATCATTTTTCGCACAGTTTTATTAAATTATTAAGCAATAAAATCGTAAAAACTGCTGAAAGGACCTATCAGATGGATGAAAGAAATAACATAAACTACCCAGATAGTGAAGAAATTCTCATTTTAACTTGTCAACATACTTCTATTAAAAATGTCAATAACAAAAATGCCTGCTTTACGCTTTTTTTTGTTCGCATTTGTTTTTTTAACGTATTCAGAATTCCAAAATTGAACAACGGGCAAAGAATAAGATCGTATGAAAATAATTTTGTGACACAATATTTAGAGCTAAGGAAAAAAAACTAGACTAGATATTAATCAACAAAATTAACTACAGTACCAAATTCCATCAATTCACTAAAGGATTTATTTATTTACAATCTTTTGTTTGTAGTTGAATATTTGGAAATTACCGGGGAAGTTGTCTTATAATTTTTTTCTGTTTTATAAATATCATTTCTTGATATCTAGATTACTTACTTAATTTGTGCCATAGGTTTCAAAGTAGACCACATGGTAAACCGGTGTTTTTGTTTTATCTCTAATTAGGAGGATATCATTTCTGTTACGGAGACTAAACTTCATTCAGATTTGTATGCTTTTTCCTTCCCTTTTTGTTATTTTCTTTTTATAAATTTTTGTTTTTTTTTTTTTGTTTTACTTTTTCATTAATTATTGTTTATTTTTATTTTGTTTAAATTTTTCGTTTTTTTATTGATTTTCTCCTTAATGTCCGACATAAACAAAAATGTAAACTGGCCATGCTGTACAACTATACAGGTAAAGGGTTGGTAGTGAGAATGTAAACATCCAATTTGCATGTGCAAAATCGTATTTAAGAACGCGGTCATTTTGTTCCATACTCTACCAAATGTATCGCTGATGAATTAGTTACGGTCGTAGGATGCTGCACTATGCGTTGCGGATCAAAATCAGGGTCACATGCACCAATCGAAATTGAAAAGTTCGGCCTTATTGTAGTTTCCTTAACATTTAGAATATCTAAATGGTATTAAAACTTACATCGATGAAAGCGTAAGAAGTAAAAAAAAACACCTTTTGATATGTAAGTACCAACGCTTAAATAAAGCGAAATTCGAAACACATACAAACGATGTGCAGGATCTGGGTGTTATCTGGCAAGCAATCGTAAAAAGATGAATATTTCATTGATCTTAAAATATGTTTATTTCATTGTTTAGAAATGTTTTTTTTAAAGATTTTTTATGTAATGTTTACAATATTAAAGAAGAATATTTGTATTTGTATCAGGGTCAAGTTAACTTACATAATTTGAAACTTTGGGACGAAAATTGGTTTCGGGAGCATAACTTCAAGATCCCTTTATGTATTTGTTTGAGGCATTTAGATAAAAGCATAAGAGGAAAGACTATAAAAATCTACAACAGGGCGAATGTCAGACAGAAAAATGTCAGACACCCAAGGGTGAGATTTTAAGTACTCGGAAAAAGCTTGCTTCGTCCGAGACGCTAGAAATTTTTTTGTCTGTCATTCTCAGCATCCAAAAAATCAAACAAATCATCGTCGAAACGCCATTGTTTACATCAATTAATTACTTCCCGTTAAAGCATGGAGCGCGCGTCCGAGTCCGGGTTTTTTCGGTACCAAGGATTAAGGCACCAGTCCGCAGAAATTCGGAGTTAAACTTGACGCATTATCATATATTTGCCCAGAAATGAGTAGTATATCATTACTAGATACATTTTTAGTTCGCCTCAACGAGGTTGAGGTGAACTATTGGAGTACCTCCGGCGTCCTCGTCCGCGTCCATGTCTTCGTCCGCGTCCGCATTTGAGTATATATCTTAGTAACTATGCACTGCAGGGTCATCAAACTTTGCATGCAGGTGCATCTTGGGTTAACTCATAGCCTCCATGCAAGAAAATTAGGTCTCTGACCTATATTTTCCACTTGCATTCAAATTTACATTTTAGTTCATATCTCAGTTACTATACATAGTACAATAATCTAACTGTGCATATGCATGCATCTCTGATGGTAGGTCAGCATCCAGGCAGAATTAGGTCACTTTGACCTATATTTTCTGCTTGAGTGACTTACATTCAAGTTTACGTCCGAGTTCAGACCTCAGTCACTGTACATGGTAGGATCATTTAACCTTGCATGTGCATGCATCTCTGATGGTAGGTCAGCATCCAGGCAAAATTAGGTCACTTTGACCTATATTTTCCGCTTGAGTGACTTACATTCAAACTTTTTGTTTGAGTTCAGATCTCAGTCACTGTACATGGTAGGATCATCTAACCTGGCATGTACATGCATCTCTGATGGTAGGTCAGCATCCAGGCAAAATTAGGTCACTTTGACCTATATTTTCCGCTTGAGTGACTTACATTCAAGTTTATGTCCGAGTTCAGATCTCAGTCACTGTACATGGTAGGATCATCTAACCTTGCATGTGCATGCATCTTTGATGGTAGGTCAGCATCCAGGCAAAATTAAGTCACTTTGACCTATATTTTATGCTTGAGTTACTTACATTCAAGTTTATGCCCGAGTTCAGATCTCAGTCACTGTACATGGTAGGATCATCTAACCTTGCATGTGCATGCATCTCTGATGGTAGGTCAGCATCCAGGCAAAATTAGGTCACTTTGACCATATTATCCGCTTGAGTGACTTACATTCAAGTTCATGTCAGGGATCAGATCTCAGGTACTGTACATGGTAGGATCATCCTGCGTGTGCATGCATCTCTGATGGTAGCTCAGCATTCAGACAAAATTAGGTCACTTAAACCTACATTTTACGCATGAATGACTTACATTAATGTATTCATCGGAGTTCATAGCTCAGTAACTGTACATTGTTGGTTCAGGTAACCTTGCATATGCATACAATGTTGATAGTATGTCAGCATACAGGCAAAATTTGGTTGCTGCGACAACGTGCCATAACGAGGCGAACATTGTAATCGTTGATTACCTATGTTTTTTGAGACTTGTAAGGTAGGATCTGCCAACTTTTTTACATTTTCAGAATTTCAGTCCACATTATTGGGGACCAAGTGGATGTGTTCCACCAACGTGGAGGAATATACCCAATAAATACTAATTGATATGTTGTATCATTATAAGCTATTCTTTTTAATCCGATGTCACGTCAAAGGTAAAATTTCAATATTAGAATACCAAAAAATCAATGGCGTGTTGATATTTTCAGTCATAAAGTCATATCCGGGTCTAAGAGTAATATATTTTCTTAAAGACGGTAAGTTCAAAATTTTTCTTCCACATTACCCTAAAGTAATTTAAAAGGACCTTTATCCATCACTTCATGCATTAAAAATGACATTTGAATTGGTCTGCATAATTGTGGACTAGAAAATGTCTTAGTCCGTATTTTTGCGAACTAGGGAATCGGCTATAAAAAATCCAATTTCTAATTTTTTTTTTATTTCATATTATTTCTTTACAAAAATGATATTTTAAGCATAAATAAGTAATTCTAACATGTTTTAAATTTTATTTGATCGTATATATCGATATTTGAAAAATTTCGAAGTATATAGTCAATATAATGTTATAGGATCAAATACCTCATAAATTCAAAATTTTTACACAAAAGGGCCTTAAATTAATAAAAAAAAAACAACTTATAAAACCTTAATCTATTATTTCATACATTAATCAAAGCTGCGATGGAGCTGAATCTCGAAGAACTGAAAATCTACACGTGGCAAAACTTCGTAGTCATCCAGTCATCCAAAGAACTGCTGCATACGTCTGCATGTATTAAGTTATTTCGTAATACGTGAAAATAATCGGATTGTGTTATTATCGCATGTCGATTTCATTGCTTTAATTATATGCCATACACTGTCACAGGTAAACAAATGTTATTTTCATCTTTGACAAATTACTGCGAGACAGGTTCGTTGATACGAGACGTAATGTAAAAAAACGAGTAATTTGATAAACATGCATATCGTTTTTTTTATTTAACATAACAGCACCGTATTCAACTCAAGAAAATGAAGAAATATTAACAACTTAAAAAACACAATGTATACGATTTTGAAAGAAACTTGCGCACTATATTTTATCATCTGCTTGAAGCCTCACGTGATTTTTTCTTGTCATATTAACATCTCTCCAGCCATTTCATGGCTTCGAGATAAAAATGAGTTTCGAACTAGTCTGCAAAATTGCGGACTAGGTAATTACTTGGTCCGCAAAAACGCGGAATAGGGAATCGGTTTTACAAAATCCGGTCCGCAAAAATGAGGACCAGCTTTTGTTTTGCAAATTCCGTGTTATTTCTACACAAACATTACATTTTAAGCATTAATAAGTATTTGTAACACGTTTTAAATCATATATGACCTTATATATCGATAATAGAAAATCTTCCAAAATTACAATTTTCACCCATATCACAGTCTACCAGTCGGGCAAATTTTCAATCAAATTTGTGATAATTATACTATAACTAATCCGAGATTCTGATTATCGCAAAATATTCAACGAATGATCGAACAACGCAGTAATTCACGAATGCGCGCAGCGCATGAGTGAATTACAATGTTTTTCGATCATGAGTTGAATATTTTCGATAATCAGAATCTAGGATTAGTTATTGTTTTTATTATATAGATCAGTTCTCTCATAATTATTGGTTTAATTTGAGATTATTTTCAAGAACTACGTTTTCCATGTTAATCCGCCGAGACGTTTACTTAACAACAACGTTGACGACGTCTATTGTGACGTCACTTCCTAGAGTGAAATTATGGAAAATAATTTCACAGTTAATTATCACTTTTCTTTCACTGAGAAATTTCAATCTTTCACCGTCCTCTATATAATAAAATCAGATAAATATTTATTTTAAACGTTATATTCTAATAAAATAACACACGAATACATTGAAAATAAAAAATTGAAAGTTATTTTCAAGATTTAAGGCATTTTAATGTATTAAATCAAATTCCTCAAAAAACATTTTTCCCAAAGGGCCTTAAAGTATTTTAAAAACATCTACAATGGCCTTCTACCATCATTGCATATACCTAACAACAAGTTTAAAACTGGTTCGCAAAAATGCAGACCAGGGAAAGTTAGCTTTTACAGACGTCCGCAAAAATGCGGACCAGAGAAAGTTGGGGTTTGGTAGAAGTCCGCAAAAATTGCGGACTAGGGAATCGGGCTTGACAGATGTCCGCAAAAATGCGGACTAGGGAACACCATCCAGTCCGCATTTTTGCGGACAAGCTCTTTAACTCTACGTAAAATTGAGGTTTCCGTACGTTGTGGCTTCTCGCGTCCTTGTTTTGTCTTGTTTTTCTGTGCTTCCGTTTTTGCCATATTGTTTTTGTACTTTGATTTTTGTGACCATCACTTTCATTGTTCCTTCGATATTCTACTGCCGTTGTTTTAAATATCTGATGTCATTGTCATTAATTACTTTAAGTCTTATATATTTATACTTAAAATATTTAAATTTCAATTGAATGCAAGTTTGTTTGGGACTGGAAAGTATAATAATCTGCAGTAAAGAATTTGAAATATACGTTAAGAAAACTGTTATGTACGGAGGCGAATTGGTCCCATATAAAGAAAAAGAAATCTCGAAATTATAAGATAATATCTCGGGTAAGATTTCAATCACCTCGGACTCAGCAAGCTTCGTCCAAGACTGGAAATCTTACCCTTGGGTGTCTGAGATTCTCCTGTCTCGCACTTCTCCTGTTTTTAGATTCTTAATATGAAATTCGTGCACCTATCGGGACGACATCCAAATGGCACCAATATTAATAAATTTGTTTGCAATGTGCAATAGATTCTTCTGTCTCGCTCTTCCACTGGTGTTTGATTTTATTTCTCACTGTATTCAACCAAATATATATTAAAATCCACACAAAAATATCATCCTTTGTCTGTTTACATAAGGAGTTCTGTCCCTTTTTGCAACGTCGTAAAATCAGGAATGTATACCCGAGCGCGCCATCTTTTAAAAAACGATTTTTCTATTTTTTTTTCAGTGAAATTTTATTTCAAATGATATAATTATTTTATAATACGTAGATTAATTACACTTATGATCACTTATGAGGACAGATGTAGACTACAGATCCTAAACACAATATTTGCCAGTAGACTGCACGTCATTTTTTTTTGTCTTAAACTAGTGTAAGACAAGGAAATCTCACACTGCTAAAAATAGAAACTGCTCTGTCTCAAAATTGAAAAAATCACATCTTTTTCGTAATTCTTTTCCATTGTCAATGACTTTCTATGTGTTATTCATTCTTTATGTACATTGTACTTGTCTTTTTTATTCTAGTACCTTATCGCTTGATTTACTGAATACTTCTTCTACATGATGCTCTTCTACTGAATTGATTTCATTGAAGTTGCTATTAGCTAACACTCGATAGCAGTGTTTTAGTTCTAGATTGAAATCATGTACAACTTTTGGATCTCGCAGCTTCCCGGTGTCATACTTTTGAACTCTTTGGGGCTGTTGCAAATTTTTGAAGTTTCAGTTTGATATGCGCTGTTACAAGATGGTGGTCACTTCCTTCGTCTGCTCCCCGCCTTACTCGCCTTACTCTCACCGTTCTCATTCATAGTACTACATCCGTGTTTTCCGATTATTCTTTCAAACCCATAGTTGTCAATACCTACTTTAGCGTTAAGGCCACCCACGATGATAACCAGATCGTGTTTAGGTAATTTTTCTAGTTCTGGCTGCAACAACGAATGGTTGTTGTTTTTATTGGTTTAGTGTTGAAATTTGCTCTGATAATGCGCTCATTGTCTGGGTGGTATTTTATGAGTGCTTTGAATTCTGATTTGTTGATCATGATGGTCACTCCTTCTTGATGTTTATTGTCTGATCTCCCAGAATAAATGATTGTTTTTTCCTGTATTAGTCGCGTTTTTTTTCCAAATCCTGTCGATATACTCTCACTTATGCCTTTATGTGAAGTTTGTTGATTCTCATCTCACAAACTTCTTGAGCTTGCTTTCCTGTTTCCTACATTGTACGGACGTTCCAAAAGCAAATTTAGAGTTTAGTTCTGGTATTAAGTATACAGTTCGTGGAATCAGCCTCCGGATGTGTTTCACTGATCCCAGTCATGTTTTCAGTCAGAATTCAGCTTGTATACTGTATTACCTAGAAAATAGAGTTTCCACCTATCCTTGTTTCCGTAATCGAATTTCTGTACGAGTTTCTTTCATAGCCTTTGACCTTCCCAAGTCTTTCCACAAGGCACTGGGTTCTATTTGACCCATAGCTGGGATCTATGATATTAGGCATCAGGGCATATCCACATGCCAGTGGGCCTGGCATGCCGTGCATCTAGGGCGTAGTTTCCTCTGAGACCCTGTGATTTAGCCTGGGGCCGCAAGTTATCCAGTATTCATCTACCACCGCGGAGAGGATTCCATCTCTAGGTCACATAGGTCTTACTGTGGAGAGGCTATCAGACTCACAAACTTTGCTCTATCTAAGCTGCTATCCAATGGTGAGACTGGTAATTCAACCTGATGTATCGTTTACAAAAAATAGATTAATCACTTGAATGGTTATTAAAAGCTATATTTTATAGCCCAGTACAACATGTACGCAATCGACCGACTTATGACACCGGGCATGGTGCATATGGGTTTGTCATAGATGTTTTTAAATCATTTTTTTTAATTTTCATGAGGTAGTGCTTGACTAAACTGATGCAGGTACGTTTTTTTCTAAAAAAAATAATATTCATTTAAACCAATCAACTGCTGTGAGTTAATCTACTTTTGGTATTTAAGTAGACCGTGAGAGAACGAAAGTCCTCAATTGTTTTAGGACTCAACATTTATACAAATAAATTTTGTCACAATCAAATTTTGAATTTCTTATATTCTGCGTAGAGATAATGTGGACTGTAAAGCTTGTATTGATGGGAATTTTGATTCACCAGACATTATGCTGCACATGTTTTAGACAACACATACAAGATGCATTTTGTTACAGTTCTGTTGGTAAGTTTACCATAATTGTTAATATTAACATTATATTTTCTTAATTACAAAATATTAAAAAAGCTAAAATAAAATAAATTTTAAAAAGACTGAATATCAATTAATCATTTGTTGACCCGAAAGCCGATTGTTTTTGGAACCTTACAATATCTAAATTTTTGTAAATTTTGTTGAAAACTAAGGAGTATCTCCCTCATGCAAAGCTCTGTTCTCAGCTGATTTTTGCTTTACATTTAGATCATATTGGTTATTTGTTCTCTATCAGTTTTTAAATATCTTTAAGTTTATGGTCTTCCAAACGTTTAGATTTTATCTGCAGTTGTCGAAATGCGCATATCCAGAAAGTAAATTCACAGCCACTTCGGTATTAAGTTATTTTGAATATTAATAAATAAATTGTATTCATTGATATCAATAAATGCTGATTTATAGATATCTATAAATATTTAATTATATCTATGGGGTAATCTTCCATCGATAAGTGTCCTATGGTTGGTTAAATGTTGTGCTTGTCTTCTATCAGTCTTTTTGTCGGGCAACGGATGACAACAGTTTTAAGAAAACTTTGCCATTTAATTTTATGTTTGCTTACCATCCCACATCCATGAGTCAAAAACATGAATGTAGCGTTGCTCGACATCTAGCAATGAATTCCGGTTAAACCACTGCTAGGGACCGTCTTGAACTTACGATGAGGTATGAGCATAGGCTCATGGTAACTTCTAGATGAAGAACAACAATAAAAGTGATGTAAAATTGCTTGGCTTTATGATGTATTTGAAGAGACTTTGTCTCATGTGCATTTACTCCATATCCCGTCATTGCTTATATCTAAAATACTGGACACAATATCATATTCTGCAAAAACAGTTCAGTTACTAATTAAGAGTTGTTCAACAAATTTCCAGATGTCACCGATTGCTTCTCAATGATACGAGACAAGATACTTTTTTTCTAAAGCTTTCATTTAAAGACAAAATCTTGAAATTGGCATTTCTTTGAAGTAAAGTACATTCCAACGTCGCAAATGTCACCAAAGGTATATGCAAATATTTTTGGTATTCACCAAACGGCTTTTGGAAAAAGAAAACACAAATCATACGAAACAAATATAAAAATTATGGAAAGCCGTTATGGAATCTATTCCCTATTCATTGATATCTATAACTTAAATAAAATAAAGAGTGCTGTGAGGCAGTCAGTGTAATCATAAATAAACAAATGAGTTAAAACTCTTGTCGAATTGCGATAAAAGATAAAACAGTAAATATATACACATATCAAAACGTAATTTTTTTAATGGTTTTTAATCATTTGTACGTCTTGATATGTGTATATATTTATTGTTTTTCATTTTATCGCAGTTCGACAAGAATTGTAATTTATTTGTTTATCCATACCTTAAATGTCAATAAAAAATAATAGATATCAATAAATCATTTATTAAATAAATGTTTATAGATAATTATCTATAATTCAGCATTTATTGATATCAATAAATATAGCTTTATTTATTGATATTTAAATGGTATTGATATTAACAAAAATGAGTTATTTATATCTACACATTATTTGCAAATAATTTGAAAATAGTGTCTAATTATAGATATTAATCAATCATTTATTAATAGCTATAAATCATGCATAGGTCTGTCATTAGCTGAATTTTGGCTTTTCTATTTAGATTCTTTTGGTTATTTGTTCTCTATCAGCTTTTACGTGTTTTTGGTTTTATATCTATAAATGATTTATTGATATTTATAATTCAACTCTCTATAAATCTCTTTTGTGGCCCAGATCATTTTAGTATTGCTAAAACATAATAGACTCAAGACTGTTATTTCTCTAAGACACAATAAGTGTTACATGAGGTACATCTTGAAACAAATAGATAATACAAATGACGAAATGATCAGTATGATATAACATATAATATAGATACATAATGTGTATAAACTCAAAGTAACAGCATTAAACCTTTTATAAATTTAGTAACTCTTATCATAAGTTGTGTGTTACATAGTGAAAACATGTTTTCCATTTTAATTATATTTGGTGGGTTATAGTAATACTGTTGTATATATTTTTTCCTTAGGGCAGATATATTATTATTATTACAAACGAACAGATAGTGAAATTCATCACCAATGAGTTCTTGACAAAAGGTACAAATTCTGTCTTCTTTTGAAATATTGAACCTTCGAACTGTTCTATAGGTAGTTTTACATTGGAAGTTCTAAATTTTAATATAAGCAATCTATCATGGACTGATAATCTAATAAGATAATCATCCAGTTTAAATTTAGTTCAAATAGTTGAATAAAAATATCTTGACAAATTATCCAAATTTGAAAACCATTTTTGGATATATTTATCACATAAAGATTGCTTAACTAATACCTTAAGTTCATAGTTTAGTAACAAAACATTTGAATCAAAAATATAACTCAACCCAATACCATGAAACTTTCTTAACATATGACACCCGTTTAAAACTATATAACCCACTGTCGTGTAAAATGTTAATCAAATTATACAATTTTGAACATAGCCTATTTTCACTTCTAATAAGTCTATGCCAGAAAGATATCATTCTCATTTTAACTTTAATAGATAATGGGAAACATCCAAGTTCCCACTAAACCAGATAGTTTAGTGTGGTTTGTCTAACATGTAATATCTTCTTACAGAACTGTAAATGATTTTTTCTAGAGAATCATTTTTTTCAAACCCGACAAGATTTCAGCTGACCAAGATTATTTTTTAATATCTATAATTCAATTCTAATATCCATAAATCGCATCTGTTACATTTTTTACTAATTGCATTGTTAAAACTTATACGTAATCAAGAATTCTTTGAAATATCCATAACTCGCCCCAGTGACACTGTTCATTACACTGTGTTTCTTAAAATGCATAAAGGACAATTATTTTTAGAAAAAAATCAACTTAATGATAATCATTTAATGTGTATTTTATTTTCTTTAAATGTTTTTGCTTTGACAAATGGAAGAATGTTCAACGTTACAATGTTAGCCAAATATACACTACGATCGTTTTGAAGCGTTCACACACAGTAGACACTAAGATTACATCCACACGACAGGTTCACTCCTATCATACGGAGTGATGTGATTGAAATACATGCAAATATATTGATTTTATTGGCTTTATATTAAAATGTTCAAAATTTGTTTTCAAATAAAACTCAACCCGAAAATATCATAAAAAACCAAAAAACATGGCCATCAAAAAGTTGAACAGCAAGATTCGTTAACAGTCACAAACGTAGACTGATATTCAACCAAAGCAGACCTACCAGCACAGGCACTTTTCCCAAGACACTCCTTTTCTCTGCGACTGTTTTACGAAAATCCGTTGCATTCTTCTCCAACTCCAGCAGATATATTAACCGCCATTAAAAGTAAGCTAAATTAGCTTTTAATTCCATTCCTGTATTCATAATAGTAAATTTATATAATTTACTGGATGAAAATCGGCTGTGTGGCATCCGACAAATGTCCAGAGTAAACATATAAAAATAGAAATTAACCCTTGAACATTTTCCAGATGTTTAGCCTTCCAACTCAAGTGTAATATTATTGGCAATGAAATCGACTTAAATCTGTAAATATCCGTACAATGATCCATTTGATTTGGCAGTGCCTCTGAATGTCCTATCTTGAGGCCTACAGAAAATTTTACTTCCTACGAATCGTGATGCCATCCCCGAGGCCGAATATACAACTGTTGGAATTTCACATTTTTGACAAGTAAATGACAGTCTGTTCAGCTGTTACTGAATACATTCAGCAGAAAAACAACTCACATGTCAAAATTATATTTTCCAGTCTGGTAATCATCAGTAAATTACAAATATCCTTTGCCTCTGACTGACAGTTGGAAAACCTGTTTCTTGTTGCCATATAGCTGGTATAATAACATTCACTTTTGGTTTAATGCTAGATGTTTATTCTTTTGAAAAAAGGTATTATATTGCATCATTTAACTTCAGGTTTAATTTAAAATTCAGATGAGAGTAAATAAATAATGTTTATCATATATTGGGACTATATTTACGGCGGAGTAATATTTGCAATTCGTCCATCTAATGTTGATTTCAATAAAAACTAATGTAATATACATCGTTAAAATCTGAAACTAAATTAGAATGGAGACAACTGCATTGTATTTGAAGATTTTGAGGCATCGAATCCCAAATTGATGCCTCCAAATCTTCAAATACAATACAGTTATCTCTTAATTTGTTGAGATAGAAAACTTTTGAATTAAATTATCGCAAAATGAAAAAAATAGAAGGTAAAGTGTATGAAATATTTAGTTCGGTATGATGACTATTCGCCGTTTCAGAAACTGAGGAATTGTGGGTACAGAGGTTGTCTTTGAAGTTTTGGTGTACGAACAATCGATTTTCAACCAATGACGTTATGTTATTTACGTTCTTGACCAATCAAATATTTTGGTGTACTCTCTACCCACATTCCTTTAGTTTCTGAAACGGCGAATTTGTATAGCTTTTTCTGTTCAGAGTCTGCACATTTTTTTTCGAACAAATACGTTTATACTTGGCTTTGGTAATTATATAAGATTATTTTGTGCAAGACCAAATGAAGCGACATGTTACTTATAAAAAAAATTGACAAATTAAGTAAGATAAAAGAAGAGGCAGGAGAACTTCTACTTAGAAATATGACTGCAAACATTTCTTAACTGTTTCAGACTCTAAATGGTGAAAATTACTTAACTAAATTATTACTAGGATTGCGAAATTTTCATGAAAGCGGTGACATTTAGGACAGATAGCTTCCTGAATAACGTATAGGGTAGCTAACCGTATTATAATAAAAAAAAGGAATGCACTTAGAACTCGGACAGATAACGGATTCGAGTTGAAAAAATTACAATTTGCTAACTTGAACTCACAGCTTAACATACTACAAGAAAAGGACGAACAAGAAACCCTAGCCAACCTCAGTAACATAGCCAGCTTTTCATTTGTAAATGGAACAAACTGTAAACTATATTGCAAACACTGTCTCCCTTCCGATTGCTGTAAACAAGTGCAAAAGGCAAATCTTTTATGTACTACGTACACGTAATGGCAATTTATCTCCATTGTGAAGATATTCAATTTTTCCGTTTAAGCGTTGGATACATTAACGTCAGGAAATTACACTGAAAAAAAAAAAAAAAACCTGAAATTGAACCACTTGCTGAATCCCTTTGTTTTCAATATATATTTTGTAATATGTTACATGTATTATTATTGAATAAATATATTTAAAGTAAAATTATTTGAATATATTGCAAAGGATCATTCAATATCTGACTTTTCAATTACAGTTCTATGTAAAATTCAAAAATCTTGTGGCACATGAGTGAAATATATTTCCTTTTCTTGTTGATTTTCCAGTATAGGATGAAAGACTTGTAAGAAATATACCCAGTTTTTTTCTTATTTACTCATTGCATATTCAAGAGAAAAATTTCATCGAATGTACTACTGGTGCAGAAGGAGTGGATTTGAGAGGAAAATTCCTGTATAATTATATTTAAATGAGTATTTTTAGCCAAATGGTTTGTGAAATTTACAGCTATTTTATTTGGCAATCACACTGAGTATCGTGTGTATTAGAGGACCAAAATCATGTTAGGCTCAAACCATTTTCCCTTTGTGAAATATTTTGCATATAGAATATACTACAACAGGGGAAATGACGCATTTATATTTAAATAGAAACTATAAGAAGTTAAATTGGTATAATACCTATGACAAAAAAAAACACTTTCTTTGAAAAATTCTTTTTTCCTTATGAATTTACTTATAAACAGACATAAAGATAAGCCCGAAATTTCTTGAAAATAAAATGTCACATGTGCAAACTCTTCTGTAAAAATAATTTTTATATTGAACTGCACTTGAAGAGATTATAAAGGCTCTCTACTAATCCAAATTCTCAGTATAGTAAAAGAAAACCTTCAGCAACAAAAATATTTCTTAGTTGTTAGTACTGCAAAAATATATTGCGTGTTTACAGTGATACTTGGTACTCCTTCTGCGAGATACTCTCCAGTAGACTCAGTCAGAGTCCATGAGTTGGAAATACTCAGACCTCTTCACCCATATGAACGAGAAAATTTCTACAATGTAACTGTGTTGGAAGTATTTAAGGTATGTAGTCTTACTTAAACATGCAGAAATTTAAACATTCTTCTTTCTGGTCATTGATCTTTGAACGACAGCTTTAACAAATGGCAATACAGTAGATATTACTTTTCTTTGATCAAGAACGCCTGAATAAAACTTTGCGTCGTCTGTTCAAATCGCTCTTCGAAGAAATGCTCCATATAAAAACATGGCTTTAGCTTTTTTGTACTAGGACTCCACTAGGTCTCCACTTGTATTTTTAACATTCTTAGAAATTAAAGTCGTTGAAAAATATACAAATATAGATATGCAAAAATGAAAATAAAGCTTCAGATTATCTCATAACCATCAATATTGGAAGCCGCGGCAATTTTAGTGAAAAATTTATATCAAAGTGAAATTTTGTCATACATGTAATTAATTGTCTGTCAACGATGGTTAATATATAAATATAGCATGGCAATGAGGCCAATACATAGATTTATTAGGACCATTCAAAATTCAAGAAATTTACTTTTTCGCGCGCTTTTTATGCAATATACGAAACTCAAGAAATTATAAGATAGGAATTTTTCACCGATGTTTTTTTAAATTCACCAACGGCTTACTATACCATCTGAAATAATATTTAACTAAATAGGCTATGCATGAACGAGAAAAACCCAATGCAACAGCATCAAATAGTGAAGAGATGGGATATAAAGGGGGTATCAACTGGTTGTGTAAATCAGCAAATTCTCAACATTTTATGTCTTTATTTTACTATATTATATAAATATGTTAACGTTTCCCACTAGCTGTACAATATTCTAAGATTGTATGAGATTTAACGCAATATTCTAACAACAACGTTGATTATTAGATATAATATACATAAACAACTCCAAACGTATTAATTTTGTCTGCAAACTTTCAAAGATGAATAGTTTATTATTTCAATAAATAACATCCAAACGAAAAGGTCAATGACATAAGATTAATGTTAAATTAATTTTTGACAAGATCACATCAGTTGAACAGAAGTTTGCCATTACATTCAGGCGTCAGGATGAAAGAAAACTTTCATCAATCATTAGTAAGATCATGGTTATGGTCATCGGCTGTTTTATAGGTTATCAATTAAATTTTATTACGTTCGTTGGTTATTTCAGTTTTTACAACTCCCATAGGGGTACTGAGTGGTTAAAATTTGTTATGGTGAACGTGGTGTTTATGTCTTGTTAATTATTACAATAAGTTAATCATCACCTTCCTTTTTATATCACATGATTTCTTTTTGTATGATATACATATAATTAAATAATTGAACATACTTCTCAATTACTTATTACATCAAATTGTATTTATGACCCGTGATTTTTTTTCATATGTATGATAAATGATTTATATTAAACAAAAAACAAAAGAACGGGGAATATTTGTTTCGTGAAAATAGATCATAGCAGATTAGGAAATTAAGTATTGAATATTGGTAAGGTGTTTGTAATTAGAAGATTATTTGTGTCTGATGTTATTTTGAAGAGGTATATTTGTGTTTTTCCCGTGTAGTTCCCTAGCAGGTTGTGTATTCTGTTGTCCCTTTTGTTTCATATATTATGATAAGGAGGGGTATTTGATAAAAATACTTTTTTGTTTTTGCAAATAAATAAGTTGATGTGACATTTGTTGAAAAAAAAAATGTCTAGAGATTTTCATGACAATAAATATATTTTCCAGGCAAAACTCTCCCAAGTAATCCTCCTAAAGATCAAACTTACATTTCAAGAAACCAATGCAATTGCACATTTTAAGTTACATGTACAATAACAATGTTGCATTAGTAAGGTTCAGGTTAATGCGACTCCAAACTAAATAATAGGCATACAGTTAATTGCTGCTTTTTCATTTATAGAGTATAAGTTCCCTATAGTTATTTTGAAATAGTGGAGGTTAAGTGTTACATTTTCATATTTGTTTTCCCTAGGCAGTAATTATAATTGTGCGCAATAAAATCGTATTAAAATTGAAATTTACTATTCCCGTAAAAAGTAATAAACATTTCAGTCGACAATTTTTCTGGTGGTTTTCATTTGCCTTTTTTGCCTCTTGGACTTTCGCTATTGCGGATTATGTTCGATTTTTTGGTTATTACCCCCATTCAGTCTTTTTAGCGTATGTACAATAAACAATATCTCAAACTCAAGGTAAAACTACAATTGAACAACATAACAGTTGTGAGTTGTTTAACAATTTGCAATTACTTATACCTCAAAGGAAATGCAAGATGGTTGCTGGATCCATACAAAAGAAAACATTATAAAAAATTGTAAAATACAAGTTGTCTGAGTATCTTTAACTGTGTTAAACTGTTTGTCTCTAATTTCAATCCAGTTTTCACATTTCCTTAACGGTGTGGAAACATTTGTTCTTCTCTCTATAGAGGAGAACAAGTTTCGTGAAATCTCGCCAAATTTTTTCGGAACACAGTCCTCGGTGTTTATCACCCAGTCATTAGAGAAACAGTGTCCAAAACTTAAACACGTTAATTATGTAAGTTCTCATATCTCGTTAAATAAATTCTGAAACGTTTAAGAGCTCGGCAAGCCTCGCTTTCAAACATTTGCAAAATTTATTTAACTCGATACGAGAAATTTCATGATCAACTTGTTCTCGTTATGGAAACTAATAATTCCTTGACAACTAAAGTGAGTGAAAGGAATCGGTCTAGATCTGGATACAGTGATTCGAAATATGTAACATGTTTTTATAAAGAAGGATACATTTATTCCTCTAGGTTTCGGACGCGAAACTGTAACTTATACGCATTAAACATTCCATTACAACATTATAGCACATCACACTTTATCTTATGATGTACAATATAGCTGAGGTCACATATTGTATTCCTTTTTTAAAAGTAAGCAACTTGCTTCCACAACTGATTTGTTTTCTACTTTCTGATTTTATAATAATACAAAGGACGTATTAAATACTTAAAGTTAGTTGCGTATGTCTTTTAAAATATTGGCAATTTATTTGAATGTTTTTGCCGCGAGTTTTCACGATGCCAATCATTTCTGCTACATGTCAAAATATAGTTTTTTGGGTTTTTTTTTTCATGAATGATTATTTATTGACTATAAAACGCTTTAAAATAGAACCATGACTGACTGGGTGAGAGATTTGGTGAGAAAAATATTTTACTCTTGTCATTTTTGAACGGCCCTCCTCGGCTTTCGTAATTTATAGACCCGACTAGAGTATATGGACGATATATTGTAATATTATTGACCGAACTTGCCATGCTATAATTGTTTTATTAATTATGACATTATTCTTGTTTAAATTAGCACAACATTCGCTTTTTAGTTATATAATTTTGTTGTAAACCTGTTGTTTCCAAGTATAGAAGTAATGTACTATTTTTGATAAAACCATGTTTATACCATATTTACAGAACATCATTTGATGTCAAACGAACTACTGTGAAAGACCTTCCTGTAATACGGGACTATTTTAATCGTGTTCACTCCGGAAACAAATCAATTTTTATACAGAAAAATTAATACATTGAGAGGGAAATCACTAATGAATAAACACTGTTGAGCAAAGGGTGAATTATATTTAATCGATTTGTAACGCTTCAGGTAAATTGTTTTTCGTCAGTTAAAATTCAGTTTAAGAATTGTCATAAAGGGAAAATTAAAAAAAAACTTTAATGTTTTAATTGTTTGTTTTTCATGAGAAATATATTTATTTCAATAGGTTTAGAAATCCAGTATTCCTTCTTACTGGTATCCGGGCGATCTCTTTCGCCTTCAATTTACATGAAGGTTCATATCCAGTATTCTTCGGACCATTTTTTTTATTCTCTTTCGTCAGCTGCTGTAAATAGAAAACAGAAGGGAAACGGGGAATGTGTCAAAGAGACAACGACCCAAAGGAGAGTAATAACAACTCTAAGCCACCATAAGATCTTCAATGAACGGTGAGAAAACGCCACACCCAACTGCAGGTCGGAGTCGGCCCCTGAATAAAGAGTAATCAAGTTCAGTGAAATAAACATCATCCTAGACTCCTATAGACATAAAGTTAACGAACTAGAAAAAAGACAAGACGCACAAAGGCTTAATAAATTTCCTGACTTAGGACAGGTGCAAACCTGCTGCGGCGGGGTTAAACTAGTTTTATTGGGCCCAAACCTTCCCCCTAGCCAATGTGATAAATAAAAACAGTAAAATTCAATTAGCAACAAGACTGAGTCAATTGTGAAATATTAAACTGAAACAACTCTTAATATACGGACATTAACATGAAATCACAAAAGAGTACTAGCAATTAACTGATATGCCAGCTCCAGACCCATTACCAAACGACAAATAAAAGTATGTACCCTCAGTATAGAGCTTCCACCAAGACCCCTTCCCGTGAGGAGTTTAGCATAAAACTACTTGACATACCATTTTGATACTTGGTGTGATAAATCGATATCACTACGGGGCATCAAAACTGACGTAAGCATATCTAAGGTATTTTTCATTAATGGAGTATTCTGAACCGGAACAAAAAACATTGTAATCGCTTTAACTCGTAAACTGTAAAAGATAGCTGACGAAATGTAAAGAGAAAAATGTTCCTTAAGTAATTCCGGAAAATTCTTAAATTTGGACCGAAATCGTGCGGTATGATATCTTTTAAGTTATTGCTATTTGAAACTTTTAGAGTTCCGTAATTTTTTTAGCTCATCTGGCCAAAGGCCATGTGAGCTTTTGCCATCACTCGGCGTCCGTCGTTCGTCTACCCATTAACTTTCTTCTCTGAAATGACTGTGCCAATACTAACCAAACTTGGCCTGAATCATCACCAGGGTATGCACTTCCAAGTTTACGATGTCCGTAGCCCAAACAACATGACCGCTGTACGAAAAAAAACATAGGGGTAAATTGCCGTTATTTGCAAATTACTCGAAAACCGTTACAGATATCAAAAATCTGACTGAGATAAAAATGATCAGCATGATGAAATCTACCCTCCCTGCTATTTCAGAGAATATCCGATGACCAGTCTTTGAGTTATTGTCCCTTTTCCGTAAAATTTTCGTTTTTTTTCACTTTTAGTCTTATATATTGAAAATGGAAGTAGACAGAAGTGAAGTTTAAATAAATTACAAAAATGGTCAGCATAGTGTGATCTACATGTCCTGCTATTTTAAAGAAAATCTGACGACACACATAGGAGTTATTGCCCCATTTTCTTTGAATTTTCATGATTTTTTTACGTTTTTACTTCTATTTTGAAAATTGTTTGAGATAGATGTTAAATGAGAATTGCAAAAGTGTTGAGCTTTTCAACGACTAAAATTTCTACATATGTCCAGCAGGTTGGCATCTCACCCAAGACGGCCGCCACTAGGGAAGATATAGTAGGGTGCAGACATAACATCTCGCCAAGTCTCACTAGGACAAGTCATAAAAGCTCCTCTAAGTTAACTTAGGACCGTTTTAAAGCTACCTTGGACCACTCATAGATCAGTCATAAAAGCTATTGGACCACTCATAGATCAGTCATAAAAGCTATTCTAAGTTAATTTTAGAACTGTTCTAGAGCCCTGACTGCTCTGACCTGTTCTGGTCATAGAACCCTGACTGCTCTGACCTGTTCTGGTCGTAGAGTCCTGACTACTCAGATCTGTTCTGGTAAAAGAGCCATGACCGCTCTAACATGTCATAGAATCCTGACCGCTCTGACAGGTAACGGGTCCCTTCGACAACTATACACAATCGCCAAGGGTTCGTTCGCCCCCAAAGTCGTTCGATCCCCATATAATATTTAAGTTTGTTTACTTTGCAATTATCATGACATGTTAATGTACATACATGATACTTTTGTGAATATACAGTAGAGTTCGTTTATAACGAACAGGCTTATAACGAAACCAGGCTTATAACGAAGTAAATAAAAATCCCCGGTCCCAACACTGTTAAAACAACGTAATTTTGAAGGCTTATTACGAATTTTTTATTACGAATTCAGGCTTATAACGAAGAGAATTCAAACCCAAGCTGTATTTTTATTTCCCATAATTTACCTGATATAACGAAGAAAGATTGGTTAACAAACAAATCGTTTACCTGTCTTCTGGTGTGCGCAAAACATCGCATATTTCATGTTTAAGTTTTGGAAAATGTTTCTCTAATGACTGGGTGAAAAACATCCGAGGATTGTGTTCCGAAAAATTTGGCGGGAAATTTTACGAAACTTGTTCTCCTCAATAGAGAGGAAAACAAATGTTTCCACACCTTTCAGGAAATGTGAAAACTGGATAGAAATTAGAGAAAAACAGTTTAACACAGCTAAAGATACTCAGACAACTTGTATTTTACAATTTTTTTATAACGTTTTCTTTTGTATGGATCCAGCAACCGTCTTGAATTTCTTTTGAGGTATAAGTAATTGCAAATTGTAAAACAACTCACAACTGTTATGTTGTTCAATTGTAGTTTTACCTTGAGTTTGATCATGAGATATTGTTTATTGTACATACGCTAAAAAAAAACTGAATGGGGGTAATAACCAAAAAATCGAACATATGCCGCAATAGCCAATGTCCAAGAGGTAAAAAAGACAAATGAAAACCACCAGACAAATTGTCGACTGAATGTTTATTACATTTTACGGGAATAGTAAATTTCAACTTTAATACGATTTTATTGCGCACAATTATAGTTACTGCCTAGGGAAAACAAATACGGAAATATAGCACTTAACCTCCACTATGAAAGAAAATTTCAATAAAATAATAGCATGCACCCCATTAAAGATTTCAACAATACATGAAATTTAAACTAAAACACATATTTCAAAATAACTATAGGGAACTTTTACTCTATAAATAAAAAAGCAGGAGTTAAGTCCATGCCTATTATTTAGTTTTGAGTCGCATTAACCTGAACCCTACTAATGCAACATTGTTATTGAACATGTAACTTAAAATGTGCAACTGCATTGGTTTCTTGAAATGTAAGTTTCATCTTTAGGAGGGTTACTTGGGAAAGTTTTGCCTGGAAAATATATTTATTGTCATGAAAATCTCTAGACATTTTTTTTTCAACAAATGTCACATCAACTTATTTATTTGCAACAAAAAAGTATCCTTCAAATCAAAATAGGCCTACTTAACCGGCCCGCGACTTGTATTTTTATCAAATACCCCTCCTTATCATAATATATGAAACAAAAGGGACTACAGAAAACACAACCTGCTAGGGAACTACACCGGAAAAACACAAATATATCTGTTCAAAATAACATCAGACACAAATAATCTTCGAATTACAAACACCTTACCAATATTTAATACTTAATTCACTATATGTGAATTCCTAATCTGCTATGATCTATTTTAACGAAATAAATATTCCCCGTTATTTTGTTTTTTGTTTAATATAAATCATTTATCATACATATGAAAAAAATCACGGGTCATAAATACAATTTGATGTAATAAGTAATTGAGAAGCATGTTTAATTATTTAATTATGTGTATATCATACAAAAAATAATCATGGGATTTTATATAAAGAATTAAAATTAACTGTTTTGTTCGCTCAAAAATTACCAAATAAATTAAGCGTGTGATAAGCCCGTCCCTTTAAATCCCCTTGTTTAATTTTCACATTGTTTTTTTCACCCCTCCTTATGCCCGAAATCTCTTAAAATATGTTTGGTTCGCACCAACTATATTGACCATAATAAGTTAAAACGCCCACCAATTATTCAATGGACAGTTTTAGACATAGAAAGGAAAAAAATAAAAGAAAATAGAAATTATAAAATAATTCCAACGTTTGCATTGACCCTTAAACATATTTAGCATAAAAGACTATCAACAAATATTGATAAATATGGTGGGCGAACAGACCCTGGATGAACAGGAAAGTAACAGAATTGAATTATTCAATGGGCAGTGTTAGACAAAGAAAGGAAAAAAATAAAAGAAAATAAAAATTATAAAATAATTCCGACTTTTGCCATGGCCCTTAAACATATTTAGCATAAAAGACCATCAACAAATATTGATAAATATGGTCGGCGAACGTGATTGTAGGCGAACGGACCCGGATTCGCTCTGACACGTCATAGAACCCTGACTCATTTACACATTATTAAACATTTAAACGCAAACCTTAATTTCATCCACGAAAAATAATTCAATAGTGACAATATAAAGGCCGTTTAAGGATTCGGTACTTATTAAAGTAGAACGCTACAGTCGAATCAGATTAACGTGATAAACTAATAAAAAACAACGCAGTAGAATACCGAAGGAACAAAGCACAAGATTACACAAATCAAAAAATAAAGAAACCACATGCACAAAAACATTACTTCTTCATGTTTTTTTTTATTTTTTAATTTCAATATAACAGCAAGTTGCAGTATTCCGGGCATCAATATAAAATCGAATGATATTCTTATATATTTCATGTTAAATTACAGCAAGTTGCAGTAATAGGGGCATTGATATGATATCAATAAAGAAAATCTGTCTTTTCTTATATATTTTAAGTTAGATTATAGCAAGTTGCAGTACTGCAGGCATAGATTTATTATCACATGAAGAAAGACTGCCTTTTCTTATATATTTCAGGTTAAATAACAGCAAGTTGAAGTATTGCGGGCATCTATATATTATCGCATAAAGAAGATCTGCCTTTTATATATTTTAGTTAAGTTACAGCAAGTTGCAGTATTGCGGGCATCGATATAATTGCATAAAAAAATCTGCCTTTTTATACATATTAGGCTGAATTACATCAAGTTGTAGTATATTGTGGGCATCGATATAATATAGAACAAAGATATTCTGCCTTTTCTTATATATTTTAGGTTAGGTAAAAGTAAGACACAGTACTGTGGTCATCGATATATTATCGAATGCAGAAAATCAGCCTTTATTAATATATTTCACTTTAAATTACAGCAAGTTGCAGTATTGAGGACATCGATATATTATAGCATAAAGAAAATCTGCCTTTTTAATATATATTTTAGTAAGATTACAACAAGTTAGAGTATTGCAGGAATCAAGATATTATCAAAGAATAAAATCTGCCTTTTCTCATATATTTCAGGTTAAATTACAGAAAGTTGTTTTTATTGCAGGCATGGATATATTATCAAATAAAGAAAATATGTCTTTTCTTATGTTTTTCAGGTTAAATAACAGCAAGTTGCAGTATTTCAGGCTTCGATATATTATCACATAAAGGAAATATGCCTTTTTTAATACATTTATATATTTCACATTAAATTACACCAAGTTGAAGTATTGCTGGCATCGATATATTACTAGTATCACATCAAGGAAATCTGCCTTTTTAACAATATATTTTAGGTTAAATTACAGAAATTTGCAGTATTGCAGGCATCAATATAGTATCAAATGAAGAAAACCTGCCTAATATATATTTCAGGTTAAATTACAGCAAGCTGGCATCGATATCTATTTTCGCATTAAGAAAATCTGCCTTTTTTAGATATTTTAGGTTAAATTACCGCTAATTGTAAATTGTGGGCATCGATATAATATCGGATAAAGAAAATCTGCCTTTTCTGATATATTCTAGGTTACTTTACAACAAGTTGCAGTATTGCGGGAATCAATATATTATCGGATGAAGATATCTGCTTTTTCTAATATATTTTACATTTAATTACAGCAAGTTGAAGTATTGCGGGCATTGATATATTATCGCATAAAGAAAATCTGCCTTTTTATATATATTTAATGTTAAATTACAGCGAGTTGCAGTATTGCAGGCATCAATATATTATAAAATGAAGAAAATCTGCCTTTTCTCATATAATATTCAGGTTAAATAACAGCAAATTGCAGTATTGCAGGCATTGATAGATTATCGCATAAAGAAAATCTGCCTTTTAAAAATACATTTTAGGTTCAATTACAGCAAGTTGTAGCATTGTTGGCATCGGTATAATATAGAATAAAGAAAATCTGCCTTTAATTCTTCTATATTTTAGGTTAAATTAAAGCAAGTCGCAGTATTGCGGTCATCGATATATTATCAAATGAAGAAAATCTGCTTTTTCTAATATATTTCACATTCAATTACAGCAATTTGCAGTATTGCGGGGATCAATATATTATCGCATAAAGAAATCTGCCCTTGTTTGATATATTCTAGGTTAAATTACAGCAAGTTGAAGTATTGCGGGTATCAATATATTATCAAATGAAGAAAATCTGTTTTTGTTTTATATATTTTAGGTCAAATTACAGCAAGTTGCAGCAATGCGAGCATCGATATGATTTGGAATTTAGAAAATCTGCAATATCTTATATATTTTATGTTAAATTACAGGAAGTTG